>UZAN01041091.1:28139-63093 GCA_900618425.1 Echinostoma caproni
AAACTTACTTCAGACTGCACGGAATCAGTCTATTTTGCGCCAGAACAGACACATTGGTCTCATAAACCCTCTGAAGTGGGTTCTAGTATAGCTCGGAATTGTGATTTGCCATTCGAAGGCTTCCAAAGCGACAACAGCGATATCTCCACAGAGCACTATTGAAACTAATTATCATTTTTTCCATTGAAAAATGCTTAACTTGGTACAACAAATTACAACTGTGATTGAACTGTCGTTATGGTGCATTTTTTTCTATAATGCCCAATTCAGTGTCATTGATGAGGATAATATTCTGTATACCATCTCTGTATGAATCCAATGACTTTTAGGTTTTCATGTCGTTATTACCTGTGATACCCCGCTTTCAACCCTTGTTTCACTCGGAACTACTGTCATTGTCTGTTTTGTCATCGACCAGATAATCGGAAAATGCGGAAACCCTCAACTCTGACACCAAATACGTAATAATAAGCCACCAGAAATGATTTACTATTGGTTGTAGTCTGTATTTTAAAAAGTTACTGCTTGTTCCAATCCACTAGGAACGTTTCACCAGCACCATAATCGATCGACACGTACGTCACTGTCTATATCCCTTAATTCTTATTAATTGTAGGTGCCCAATTTGGACCGATGTCATGCCAATCGTTTGAGGGGTGGATAAATGCCAGGTTGGGTGACGCTGGTCATCACCACTCCCGTGGTAGTTAGACACGGTTTGCTTGTCGTTTTGCTGTTTCCATTTTTGTTCACGAAAATTTTTAAGGACACGCTTACGACAGATATGGTAACAGTCAAGCTTATTATTGTGTCCATTCGGAGTATATTGCACACACAATGGATATCTTGTGCGCAGATGGGATGAATTACAAGTATCTGTTCTGACCTCGTCCGAGTCCAGGAAAGTCGGCTTCGAAATAGGCTGGGAATGTGATTTGTTTCTGGTTTAGCGATTGGCCTGAAAGGCTATGCATAGATCAGCGGATATGTAAACCGCCTAGGTTTGGAGCAGGTCGACCGTTTCGAAACACCAATCAACCTAAATAATACCACTAATATCTGAACATATCTCGATGTATGCTAATCCCGGAGAACAGGGAGCTTTGCTTTCAGACCAGTTTACATTCCCCCCTCTCTTTCGAATATCTCGAGATGCACTCCTGTGTTACAGAGTAACTGGACTTTCGGTAAATAAATCCCCTTTGGAAGTTCACAAAGTCAAAACAGACAATCTGTTTGATCTTAATGCTATTTTCATTCTGAGGAGTATGCTTATGGTTCGATTTTTACATACAATTTTAAGGCCTCCTTAAGCTATCCTGATTTGCTTGCATCCCTAGAGAAAGCACCAATAACTGTTGAAGTAATGAACAGCATCTCTGTATTAAACCGAAGTTTGTCTGCCGCTTCCCATTCTTTGATGTATCGTGGGTGAAGTAAACCTACAGAAACTTCGCAGATTATCTTTTCAACTTCGAAGACTTAGGCAGTTCAGCGCCAAGCAAAATATCTTTTCGATTTTTGTTTATCAATGTGTTTTTCCCGTTCTTATTTATTGTTCCCTGGTGGGTTTTGCTAGTCTACTCAAGNAAGACTTCAAAATTCCGCGACAAGGTTTGTCAATCATCAGTTGTGTGTCTTTCATACCCGTTGATGAGCTGTCTAAAAGAACTGTGTGAACTTCACTTATCCGCATGTGAAACATTTGCACAGACAATCCTCTGTGGCCCCAATCATGCTTTACATCGCGATCTACCCAAATGCTGTTCTCATAGACCTACACGTTCAGAATTTCTCAACAGCCTTGGGGGCCTAATATTTTACTTGTATTTTTCCTTTTTTCCATGAGATGTGTAATTATTGACTGAAATGCGGACATCTGTTGATGAGAACTCTAAGCAAATACAAATACAAGATCTAAACGCAAACCTGTTTTACATTGTTTCTTCTAAAATATTTGAGCCATGGTAATTTTTTCCTAACAGCTCCAGAAACGTAGAAAATTCCATGAATTAGACCCACAACGATAGAGGTGACAAACGTTTGTTATACAAAACTCATCTTCGCCAGTATAATATTAAGGATTCAGGTGCGTTGCTTTTGTGAGCCCTTAATAGATTTCATTTTGAAAGCTGTATTGGACTAATGAATCTGCCACGTAAGTTATAAGACATAAATGTGAAGAATGGCGCTTTCGAACTTTATCTGGATAGCGGAGACCGGAAAATCACAATCCAACACGCCACTATTACCACCACATATTTACATATAACAATAAATACTGACTAAAAGACCGCATAATGTTTGGTGCAACCATAGAACCGATTTCGGGGTTCTCGCCGATTCTCAGGTATGCGTCAGATAATAGATAACAAGGTAAGTTATAAATTTGCACCCAGTAAGTGGATTTTGGTATCAATACGTCATTTGCAACCCTGGATGTATTTAATGGGTTCGACAATATTAAATACGTTCACTCACGAATCATGACCGTGATTCGATAGTCTGTAGGTTGGTCGCAACAAATGCGAAGCAGGTCAGGCTATCCACATACCACGTATTATGAAAGATTTTAAAAAAAATAGAATCACATATTTTACGGTTATTACAATAGAACCCGATTATGCAATATTAAATCATAGTCACAGTTCATTGGTGACCGGTTCAAAGGTTTTCGCTCAACAAGTACAACCAGTATTGCAAATTTCATATTTGGGTCATTATATATAAATATATATACATACATGAAAAAGCTGTCTATTCAATGGTTACTCGGTGTTGCAAACAAAATTATTCTGATGAAAATACACTTCCTAGCTACAAGTATATGAATGAACTGACAAAAGATTACCGGATACTCGTGCCTGACGAGTGGAAAGAACCGCGAAACCAGTCGTGTGCTTCCAAGGAAATTTTGTTCAGTCATTCACATACTACTTATTATTAAATATATATATAGAGAAATAAAACCTAATGATACATTTACACACAAAAAACAGCTGATCCGTTTACATATGTCTATTATAACTTGAATCTTTTATCTGATTCATGACCTTTTATTAGACACTTTAGTGTGATGAGCAGTAGACGGGGCGAACCCCATTAGTCTCGAGAACCTGATGTTTATTGTTGTGAAACGGTAACCTCAGTGCAGGAGCTTAGAATGACGAACCACTCAAAGCCCCTCTACGGAATGTGCGATATTGAATCGGACGACAGGAAAGCTGCCTACAACTTAAGTTGTGTGGAGTTGGCGGGGCTGGAACCTCGAACCGTAGGGTCCAAAACACGCCGATGACAGCAACTAGACTACTGAATCACCAACACCCACTGGCGGAAAGCCGAAAATTGAATTGGTCGGGAGGTTCAGAATAGTAAATATTTGGTATATCCTTTAAGCGCAAAAGTTGCTGAGAAACCGACTCAAGACTTTAGTTCATTTCATGGGTATTTGACTGGTTTCATGAAAATGGACTTGATATGATCCTAATGCAGTCAATCGCAAAAAAAATCCAAAGCATGCCATGAGAGTACCATTTGAGAAGTTAGAAATTTTTGGGGAAAACGTTTCGTTTGCAACCGTGTCAACTCGTTGGAGTGGCAAAACATTTTCCACTGAATGGTCATAAAAATACAGTTCATCAAAGAAGCTTGGTTTCTTTGCTTCATCTACCGACTAAAAACAGTAGACCAAACATGTGGTGTAAGGAAACAAGTAATTGCGTAAGAACGTGGGAATTAAGAAGGATATGATCTAATTGTGATAATTGGTGAACTTGATACACGTGTGTATTAAAGATGGGAGAGGGACAAGTAGTTTAGAATAAGTGGTTGGGTGAGTGAATGCGTGTAAATGAATGGAATGATCATGGTAAGGCCAGCTTTCTTACATACTGTCACGTGATCATAAAGATGGCTTTATAGATAGCTGAAAATGGTTTCCGCAAATGTATTACTTTCTCATGCGCATTGAGTGTATCTTAAGATTCAGTTAGACAGTTAGTAACTGTCGTTGCTCCGGCAGTTCTCCATCCATAATTCAACCAGCCTGAGGGATACTTTTTGATGCGAACCGATAGATACCACTTTTCGAACAAAATAGCTTGTTTCACAGGAAAATTTGAATTGATGAACACAGTAGGCTTGAGGTGTCCCATCCTCCAATCAAAGGAAGTTCAGGCAAAGTGGTCAATCCCGATTTTTGTCAACAGCTGAAATCATTCCCATCCTCCTGCACAAACGAGACTTTTTGAACCGGCAGACAGTTGGTAAGATCACTGGTCTTACCATACCTTTTCACTTACAATCTGGCGAAGTAATTTCAATTCATATTCACGCATTCGTTCATCCACCGGAAACAACCAACCAAACACAATCAGGCAACGGACTAGTAATATTTACAGTAAATCATCGCCACCATGTGCTTCTAGACACCATGTGGTTGCTCCACTATAAAATACGCAATACTTAACGAGCTGATGGAACAAGGAAATAACGATGGTTTGTTAGTAGATGTTCTCAAGGATAAAAGTAATCAGTTATTTAAAATGAAAGATATACACGAAGGATTGGCCGCTCTTTAATAACATCTTTTTTCGGATGACCAGAGAGGACATGGATAAAAAGCGACTTGTCGGCAATAATTCGTCAACAATGTGGTTGTCTGAGCAATTCTCTTTTATAAGCTAACGCTCTGTGTTCTATTTAAACAGTTGTATATGACAGAAGATTGCTAATAAAACACTTTCAACAAATAACTTTATAAACCCACCTTTACGAAGTTATTCTTTACCTCGGATACTGAAACACACTAAAGTTACCACTAACATTTTCAGTAGATAGGATCTGTATTTCGTCAATTGCAAATGTATTTGGAACATTCCGCAGAACAATTAGACAAAGAAAATCTTCAGAAACAAAAAATAATGCATTTTATGTTTTCGACGTACATCAACTCATGGGGGAAACGTGCATTTTCAGTCAACGTCGTCAAGAAACCAATTGGTCAAATCTGACTGGCGAGTTTTGAATTGAGAAGAATCCATCCTTTCTATTGGCTTAGTTATGAAGATCAGAATGTGTTCTAACAAATTCAGAGATGTTGGATTGCATTATAAGTGGCTGTTGTTGGGAAAGTAAACAAAGTCATCACAGCTGTCCAGTGCTTTCGAGCTTCTCAGTTCACGCTTTATTTGCTATAAACACGACGAATTCCCATCTAAAAATTTAACCAAATCCTTCATTACTCACATGAAAAGTTATCACTAACTGATTTACCACGTGCTTCCTAATGCTTCTGGATACACACAAAGGTAGCGGATTTTGTAGCCCTGTAAGATTAAGTACACTGGGAAATTTAAATAAGCTTCTCCGGCTTGTGTACTTGAGCATTCGTTATTGAAGAGGAAATATGCATGGCGTGACCATCAAAAGTTCTTTGGTTGACTGACAAAGATGTACCGGGTTATGTATTCTGGTAAAATGTCATTTCGTTCGAGGACATGAGCATTCTCCCGTGAATTTCATGGAGTGCAAAATCACTTCGTATCACACCCTAGTAGACATGGCGAGCAGGCATGAATAATAACTCTCTTGGTGCACATTCGGTCTAGAGGCTATAAGCTTATCTCAAATGGTCCGATCAGGAAATCCTCAAACATGAATTGAATGTGAATTTCATCAGGAATCAACCCAAAGATTTCTATTTAATTCATTTTTCTGTAATATTCAATGCGTGAAGAACGACCAGCACAAAGCAGTGATTCAATATTTGCAATCAATTTTCAAATATATTTTAAGCTTTTGTACCATCGAATTCGAAGAAGGAAATGAAGGTTAGTTATAGTACACGGAAATGTTTTGAAAAAAACATATTTCTTTATTTTTCCTGACGGAACGCATGCGTATTCTACTTCATACCTAATGTGAATATCTGCATTCCAGTTTAGAGTTTCCAGCAGATCAATCACACTAATTCAAGTAATTTCAACGGGTAAAGATAAAAAATAAATTTCACCAACGAGAAACAGATATATGCATGAATGATTTAAGCACTGAAGCATCACTGACTGCATTGAACAGATACTTCAATCTAACGTTCTTGTTTACTTTGCGGAAAAGAAACCAAGCTGACGCTGATCGTATTGCGAAGAAACGCTTGTTCATTCCCAGCCTGACCAACTGACTCAATTTTGGAGCACCTATAAGAAATAGGTTGACAACGATAGTGAAATACCAGTCAGTATGTTTACCTTAAAACAATAAGCAATAACTGTTTCTCTCCATATATCAAAGAATTCCTCTACACTCAAACATTTCAGATCATCCAGACGCAAATTGTTGTGCTAACGTGGTCCTGGTTGGCAAAACTAGGATCAAGTTGATCTCGAAACTCAAAAGTTTATCTAGATAATCGTGTAATCAAAGCGTTTTCGATCGACCACAGAATAAAATAGAGCGTGAGAAAGGTGTAGCTTGCCATTGGATAACCTATAACTTTGATACGCTGATTGTAAAATCAGTATATGTCATGAAGAAATTCAAAAAGATCCAATAAGAGATTCAACACTAGCAAAACACTTGGGATATTCAAAATTCTCACTTACTAACGGCTGCCTCCACTCCCTAATCCCAACACCATCCGCGAGTTTTAACGGGTTATGCGACAGTTACACACCAAATTTGGGGCACTAACTAAGCACTATGCACAAACGCATACTTTCTTTGTCGCATCAGCTGTGTGATATATACAAATAGCCCGTTGAAATAAGGGATCATTCAGTTATTACAAACACCCGTTCCGGTTGAACTCAAAAAGTGCGATCATTGGCGTTCTTGGTGGGGCCTTTGAAATTGGCCGTTTCATTTTTGTTATCACTGGAGCTTTGTTTTTTCATCACATTAATTCTGAATATACTTTTGCATCAATTAGCGTGACTAAAATGATAATCTACACAACGCTGGGTTCATTCTCCGTAAGAATAACCGTGGAATACATGGACAAACCGTCCTTATGTGCTTTTTTAAGTTTTGTGGGAAACAGGGTTAAAGAATCACTAGAAGTTCACATGATAAACGGAGAAAACATCGCGCTTGCTGGAAAGTTGCACTTGAACACCAAAACCTGAAGAGCATTGGTCATCCGATCATTTTGTCGTCGAATGTCTGCTCAATTCTTTCTATGCCATCGGACCTCGGTCTTCTGATTCACTACGGAGAATACTCTAAAAGGTGTGTGTTACTTTTTCAAGAATCTTGGCTACAAGAATCCGAATTGGTTCAGATCAAAGGTTCCAATTATTTCGTGCACGATGGAAAATTAAAGATGTCGCTGTCATCACATATGTGCACTGGTCTTGGTGTAACATATTCACTCACTGTGCGCAAAAAAATTCTTTTATTACTGTGAAACGTAAACCACGTTTTCTGCTGCGTCACTCTTCTATCATATTTTCAAACCTTGTCCGACGCATCACATTTTTCACACAGCCCTATCTACTTCTTTCTACCTCTGTCAACCACAATAAATTTAAATTTTTATCTACCCGTACCACTGCTTTCCACAACTCCGTTGTACCTTACCGTTCAAGTTTGATGGCTTCTAGGGAACGAACATCAAATGAACTTATACACGGTCTAATGTAAATTTTCACGCTGAAATTTTTTTCGTATTTTCTTACGTGTTCTCGGTGTTCTATTCATTATCAGCTAAGTAACCATTCGTCATAGCCTCAAACTCATTTTTAATGGCGCGTATGCCAAAGCAAAAGTGATAACATTCTTTTCAATGAAAATTCTGTCCACATTGGATGAATAAAGTGCACTCTTGAATCAACTTGACTTGATTATTTCAATTCCAATAGAGAAATGTTATTGGTATTTCACTTGTTTGCAATATGTCCTCAGTCGGAAGTGCTATGGATCAATCTTTCATTCGATCTGAAAAATTGCGGTTCAAACGTAAGTCCATTTTAATGATAATATACTGATTTAAATTTTAAAGGGATAAGCCGACGGGGCCCTTAGTACATCGCGTAATTGACGAAACAAACCGCCTGTGCACATCTAAAGTTTTCTTTTAGATGTCTCAGGGGTAATTCTGAGATAATTGAGGGAGAAATGGTATATTCCACAAATCCGTCCGAAATATGTTTCGGGTAGTGTTTGGGTTCTCTCCTCAACAGCGGTATCGTTATTTCAAATACGTTGTGCACTTTTTATGAGATCATCTGACAGCTTTTTCACCGTGAAAATTGCACCGGAAAAGAGTGGAATTCATGTAGAAGGCACTACACAAACGTAAGCGATTTGTCCAATTTGCTTAGCTAGTGTCGCAAATTTTGATCCAAAACCCAAGGTATGCTTCATTTTACTATTTACTTTGTTGCCCATTGTGAGGAAAACAAAAGTTGTGCAGTAAATACAGCACTATCGGGTGAAATGTTTGCGGAACCTGAGTACCAAACTCCCGGTTGTTGTCGGCAATGAAAGCTCCACTGTGAACAATGTGTGTCCTCTTTTCTCAAAGCTGTATTTGTGAAAACCATAAAAGAGAACAATAGAAATTGAAAAATAATCACACGGCGTGGGATGCAGCGAAACATTCAACGTTTACAGTTTTGTCTAAAACCGCCCTGGTATATAACACAGGCAGACCGTTTACGACCGTACAATGTGTCTGTGTGGGGGTTCAAATTTTCCTCTGCGCCAAGGTACAAAAAGTAACCAACGAAACTAAACATTACCGGAACTTGTGAGTGAAAAACCGCTTTCACAGCGTATTTACTGTTTCAACTAGGTACGGTCTGGCTGAAACATTGCTACTGACATTCAATGGAGTATTAGAAATTGATGAAACAAACCAGGTGTCGGAATTGGGAAAGTCTGTAAAAGGACAGATTCGGTAAAATATACCATTCTCAAACGAACATAACACGAAACTCGCGTCGCCTGTATCATTTTAAGACTTGATGTACACACGTTGTGACTTCAATTTGACTCGTCCTATTATCACTTAGGTTGAATACTAGAGGTGTCACATTCTAATCAATTTTCCAACTAGTTTCCCAACCGGAATAAAGTTAAGCCTCAATAGTCAAGTCAAGGAATCGTTTTATGCACCCTAAAGAGTCAATATTTAGTAACCGCAAAATAAACAGATAGGAATAGAATACAGCAATAAAAATTGTGAAATGGACAACATCATCACAAAAATGAATGAAATGCTACAGTACTTTTCATCAGTTTAGATTAGAATGTTGTGAAAATTCACTGCAATTAGTTCGTGGTTCGTGAAAACTACGGTGAGATACAAGACAATAAAGCGCTATCAGCCTCAATGCATGCCTTCATAATTTTTATTTGGAAGGGGTGAATTAACAAGAGGGTGGTGACCATAAGAATGTTATAGAGGATGGTAACAATCAGGCGAAACCTTCTGATAGAATCTTTTACAGGTTTTGAGGTATTGTGCCACCTTTTGCTTTACTGCATGTTCCCATGGTATCTACAGTCAATCTCCTGCTATGTCGCACTCTTCGGGAATTCAAAGAAGTGGGTAAATTACAGGAACTGCCACGTAGCATGTTAGTCAGTAGTAGATGGTATTAAGGAGTATGAAAAATCGGTTGAGAGTTTGGTGACAAAATGAACCGGATCGATGAAACTTATGGTAATCTCACTACTTGTTCTCAATGCTTATAATTATATACTACTTATTTTTGACGAATTCTTTTTTATCGAATAAATTGGAATCTTTTATGATGGCTTCCGCCTAATATTGGTACACTGCATCCGGTATGGAGCCATTTTTCAACTTCAAGTGTCTAGTTATCCCGAAACTGCTCACATTTCTTAACAGGAACGTTTTCTAGACCAGTTACCGCATATTAATTCCAGATATTCCTCCAGTCCTTTGCGATGTTAAGCTACCAACAGAATTGAGAATCTGGAGTCCACCACAATATATGAATGTTTTGGCTGCCATACGCATGACATTATTATTAGCACCCTCCATAAAAACAAAAATGAACCAGGTCAAAGACGGGACAAAAATCGCATTCGAAGAAAATCAAGTCATCTAAAATTAGTGAACGATCTGTAACGGGGTAAATTGACTTCTTTTTCATATTCCAAATTGATTGTTCACTATACAATCTATTCATGTTTTTCTGATGAATAATGTGTAATATTAACTCTAAAGACATCTACTCATTCGTTCACTTTTGTTGTTGCCAGGGTATGATCAAACAGATTGATACTCTCGTTGTGGGCACTGTCGGTAAGCATACGTGATGGGTCAAGTTCAACACGTGATTCGCAAATTAAAAACCCATCGCCCAAACAGTCATGGGTGCGTCAGACCCCGGTTGTGATAACCTTTGGCCAACGAGCTGATGAAATTATATCGGTGTTCTAGCCGGGACACAGGTGCGTCCGCGCGACGGCGTTTATCGATCACTTGGATCTTGACATCTTACTCCACACANCTCCACACACCCGCTCACCAGTCAATCGCGATTATCGTTACCCCATGTATGCGTCAGTGCGACAGAGCCCATCGATAGACCGAGTGGCCGTGATGACCTCTGCAACTAATATGACCACATTCGAGTACCCCACATGATTGCGGGAGATGAAAACCTTTGTACATTACGAATGTCTATATTTAGCAACCATAAATCGTGGTTTGTATCTGCCTTGCTCTCCTGTGGAAACTAGTTGTACAATAATAATCAACTCATCGAGATAACTTCCAGCGCATTCACTGTTTCACATTCCTCATCTTTATCTTAGTTTGGCTTGATTCGAAATGTGTTTATTTAATCATTAAAAAATGACTTCATACAAAACATTAAATAACGCACTATACCATTCTAAGCTGGCAATTTTTACGTCAAAAAGCGTTCATCAATAGACACAATAAGTAAAGTCTTCGATCAGATAGCAGTTGTCCTCTGGTGTCTCCATCGTCGGCTGATTCAATGTGGGTTTGAACCCAGCTTTTATGAAGCGTTGATCAGTAAGTGCGGATGCACAGACAGCGAAGCTTTCTTGATCAGATGCATACCCATGAGGACGTCCAATTCAGATTTCATGCTAAGTTGCTCATATTCGATCAAAGACGAAACATATAATGCTGGGATTTGCTAGCTGCAATGTCCACAACAAGCTAGAAAAGTTGAGTTGTGCTATAGCGTGTAAATGAAAAATGAAAAACGGTCTGATCACCTTCCCAGTGGCCGAGTGGGTAGTATGCCTGTGTTCTGTCTGTTAGGTCCCAGATCGATGGATTCGAACTGTTGATGAGACCCAATCATGTCGAAAGAGCTGTCCATTGCTTCCCAGCTTTTCAGTTCACGCTTCATTTACTCTATACACGACAAATTCACCCTAAAAGCATATTCCAGTAAATGTTTCTGAAACGAACATTGAAAGTCCAAATAACACACTGATCCACTGGTTGTAACATAGAATAAAAGTTCTGAGGAAGCCGTACTAACGTGACATGGGTGAAAACTGTAATACTATAAATGGTAAAATTAAACGTCCTTAGAAAACCAGTTTGCTGTTGGCATCGGAGAGCTAACTGAGAAATAACGCAGAAGTCATCCTCGGGTTCTTTGATGAATTATGACTGCGTAGTATGCTTCTTCTATTTATACCTGAGAAATATGGTGGAGTTTGAAATTTTCTAATAATCAATGGTGGTAACTTTTCTCCAGTCATGTTGTCAAAAAGCAGTAGCTTGACTCTTTCTTTGGATTTCTTGGATACAGAAACCGCTTTTCCTATGAAGCATAATGTTCTTTCTGGGAGCAACTTTGAATACAAAGCTGCTTCATCTGTACTGAAAATATCACAATCAGCTTATCCATGGATCAACCGCTCGAAACTCATTCACTGCATCAGGTGATACTGCCAAACTTTCCCCATAAACCTATGAAGCAATGCATATGAGTAGTTACTTGTCTCTTACTTCAATACAACCTGCACTTGCGCTTGCACATTTTAAAGTCAGGTGATACCGTCTTCGATTGTTGACATTTGTTTGTCTTCCTCAGAAAGATTATCCAATTGCGTCAAACTAGATGAAACGCCATTGACTGAGTGTGACATCGAAGGTTGGCTGGTCAATGGCTGTACGGACCCTTGTTCAAAGACTAATGAGTAGGTACCAGGATCTGCGATATATTGAGGGGGAGGGGTGACATTGTGATCAGAATCTACGTTCTTACGTATGCGGTTGGTTTGGGTTTTTCAAAAGATAGGAAGATATTGAAAAATGCGACTTCTCAGAGGTACAACATTGCAGGAGATTGACTGTATGACTATATACGGAAAGAAACTTGAGGAATCACTAAACGAGTTTGTGATTATTGTTAGAAGCAGCCAGTAAGATAAAAAGTGACCCACAAAACTAGCGGGAAAAGCGTAATGAATATCAAATCGCTTTATGAGACGGATAGGGACATAAAGTGATTTAAGACGCAAGGTTTCTGACATTCAGCAAAACGTCATCGAAGCGATCAGACCAAGTGAGGTTACGGTTGAAAATACCATCAAAGTGTCTCACAGATGTTTATCTATCTATCTAATGATAGATAGATAAATATAAATAGATAAACGACACTGGTATTCAACCGTTTGTCATACATGCGACCTTCAAAAAAGGAGGAAATTAAGTCATTGCATTTTGGACGGTTCCCACAGAGATCCCTTTATTGAAACCACTTCTCTATTTATGTCATGTCATTTTTAAAAATGGTTTTAGATGACGAGTTGGGCTAGGCCAGTTCAAGTATTATATTGCCAATATATTAAACAAGATGAGAGGAATTGCTGACGATTACAGAGGAAGTGTAATCGGAGAATATAATAGAGGATTAGATTGCGGCTTGTAATATGCCTTTTGGGGAGGACAGCAGTGAAGGTGTGTAGCCTTTTTAGGGTGCGAATCGCTGACGGTTGAAAATATAGTTGACCATAGTCCAGTCGTATGAGGTTGAGCGCTGTGTGAGGAAAAGGTATTGAGCAATATTTGCCTATAGATGGTGTAGAATTTTAAAAACTGTATCCGGATAGCCCTGTTTTTCGTATCGAATGTGGATAAATAATGTGGGAGAGATAAGCAATGTCATCCCCGGTACCTCGGGCATAGGTGTACACAAACTGGTGTTGGTCAACAACATTTAACTCAATCACTTAAAACATATGTGGGTGCAAGCAGTGGGACGTAATTTTAAGAGGTCCTACTCTGACACTGGGAGAATCGAGGTTATTCACAATCAGGTGGAAGTAATTTTGTTGTGAAGTACAATAAGTTCCGATAGCACAGAGGAAATGAAAGCAGCACATTCCATCGGAACAAAAGTTGAAAATCCGTCAGGTTATTAGACTTGCAACGAGTTAATCGAATCAGTTAATGATAAACGTCTGTGATGGTAAAGCTGGCAACAGAATCGGACATGTTTGTCACCGCTGTTATATGGAACAAGGAGTGTGGCTGCGATGTTGACGAAGCTCTGATTCAAACCCCCTTTCTCCACAGCAGCAGATACGTGGTGCGGATATTCGACACCAGATATTAACATGAGGGATTGGCAAGTTTCACGATCATCTCTGTTGTCAAGCCGAGCACGAGCTTACAAAGAGTGGAAGTTGTGAAGTTCACTTCTCAGAAATTTAAAAAGAGTCGGAAACTCGTTGTGTTATCTAAATATTCAACCATGATAGTTGAAGTAAGTCATAAACTTCAATAGGAACATTAGGTAAGTAAGGCGGTGCAATATACACATTCACATGAATGAATGACCGGGGAATATCAAATATTTGGACTTACATTTTAGTACAGATGCATTTATCTGGAGTGTAGAAAAAGAAAACAGGTTTTTGTCCAGGAGACACCTCTGCTGTTTGACAAATGTGATAACACCAACACTCCATATGGAATAGGGAACTGCGCGATCCATAAAGTACCTAAGGTAAACATCCATATGTACTATTTCGTCATCTATCCCGTTGTGAAGCGTGATTTATTGGAGCATGATAGCACCAAGCCGGGATTATTCCCTTAGTTGACCTAAGTTGGTGGGATCAGCCATATTTTCGACGAGAGGTCGGACGTTACCGCGGATAATGATGAGTGGGTAGACAAACGGGAGGAGGTTTTCTTCCAAAGCCCTACTCTTCAACCGGTGCGAAGCTCCCTGGAAGTTTCGGTAGGTTTCCTTATTGTTCTCTCAAAATAGGTAGTAGATTCACAACAAACTCCAACTCAATACATAACAATCGAGCTGAATTTATTTTTAAAATCATTTCGCTACATCTCAGCTGGTGCTTACTGAAGAATACAAAACCGTTTATATATTACAGATTTTGATAATCCAACATGGTATCAACTAACTATTCCACTTGCGTGGTGATCGAGGTGATGCCAAACTGATCTATTCCTCCTTTTTCTGATAAACTGGGGGCTTTCGGCGCTTTATTGCTATGGAAAATCTTATCAGGCGTCCACTCGAGGTTGTGTAAACATTTTGCCTATTCGCCGAGCTTGGAAATTTGTCTGCAAACGTTTAATCATGTCTCCTGACTGCCAATTGGTGTTCACGGATCCTTGTTGACAATTTTCTCCCAGTTTGTCCGATGTAGTGTTTGGCGCAGTTCTTGCAGTTTATTTTGTAGATAACACCACTCTCGTCCTTTTCCATTGCTTTTTCCTTTGGTTTTGACAGAAGTCCCCTTAGATAGGCGATCGGTTTGTGGGCGACTTGGATTCCATATGATTTGAGCAGTCTTGCTGTCATTTCCGAAACGTCTTTGATGTACGGCAGGGTCGTTCTTGTTTCCGATTCTCGGCAAACAGGCGAAATAGAACACAGTTTACCCGAGCTACGATAACCGATTTTCAATACTTTGTTGTGCCGACAACCCGAAAAGAAGTCCCGCATTCGGCTCGGTGGCCAGTCTGCATCAGAGGGCAAGCAGTTGATGATGTAGATGTACTGTGCTGCTGGTATCATGGACTAGTTTTTAGTGTGGGCCTCAATCTGATCCCTTCGCGTTCGACCCATACCGGTATGTGTTCTGCCCACATAGGTGGCTCCGCATCCACATTGAAAATCATAGATTATGTGCAATTTGGCGGACAGAAGCAGTGGTGATTTCAACAAGGGCTTCGAAATCTGAGGTGTGGTGAAGAGAACGAGCGAATTTGCAGCGTGGTTTTCATAAATCTGGCATTGATCTGGTAACCACACAAGTGGAAGAATGAATTGAAAGCATGTTAGATTATTAATTCCTGTGATATATAAGCCAGTATTTCATTCAGTATTCCCGCTCTAACATTCTGGTTGTTTTACGATTACAATAATGGATGATGGTCAGCTTTCTGCCGGAGTGCTTTTCTTCTAAAACGCAAAGCATTGTAATTCAAACGGAGGAACAATGCTTCTGTGATTTTGAGATGCAGCTCCTTAGTCTGTTGATTGATACGCCTGCAGCATATCCATTAGAGGTGTGACATAATAAACGTACATATGAAGGGATTGGTTTGCGAATTATATAGCGGCCTGAAAGAGGTTGCCATTAATTTGTGCTATTTACATATAATTGTGATTAGCACTAAACTTTGGGTTATCCGGCCCACTGAAGAATGGGAAACAATTTAACTGTAAAGGTAAATGGGTTCTGGTTGTGGTCGGTCCTCTTCGAACGCGTATCAAAAGCTATCTGAATTTCACTAATGCAGTTTATATTCATAAACCAACTTTTGGTGCAGATAAAATGCTGTAAAGTATAGGCAGATATACTCAGGCAAACAAGTAGTCACCACAGAGCCTTGGAAATAGCCAAACCAATGCTGTGTTTCTTTAACGGTGTGATCAGTTTGATAAAATCGTGTTCACGGTTAACCGTTCGACCTAACTGATCTATGTTCGCTCCTAACCGCCGAGAAAAACAACACCGTCATAACACAAAGCACTACTGCACTCACGCGCCCTTGCTCTCTCTCTCTTGAGATGATATCGAAACGTGCAGTCACGCAATGTATCCGGTAGCAGCCGACCAAGGTGAATGACAGAAGAAAGCAGCAGCAGCTTTTCCGAGACAAACACTCACAACATTGAACGGTCAAATAGCACACACACTAGTTTCCAATGCCCGAAAGACCAAAAGTATTCTGCATCTGAAGCGTACTCAGAATAAGCGATTAACTTCAAGGGACTATTATCCGGTTCTTAAAACAATGCACTACAAAACGTCGCCTGAATACATTCATTGGATGGTTCACCTGAACACACCAAATTGAAAATGCATCCTAGATCTGTGCTGTTTAATCTTTGACAAAGATGTAAATGTTGTGCGTTGATATTGAATCCAAGCCGATGATGAAACATATAAGTAGCGCTTTTTGTTGTCCACTGCAAAATACGATTCACTGCGGTTATATCTTTAGAATCAGGAATAAAAAAAACAAATTAAGAATGATGCCCCGACCAACTACACAAACACGCGTTGCGGATGACGTTTTACAAATCGAATGAGCTCGCCTAGTAAAATACACCTTAGATAATTTTAACTTCGAATAAAGGGAACAATCCGATAATAAATATTCTGCTACTACAATTTATGCTCAGTGCTCCGTGAGCAAAACATAATTTTCAGCTCCTTCTTTCGCTCTGTTTATAAATAATAACTTGCTCAGATCGGTCTGTCTAAACAAAATAAATGATTTATTCAACTAAACCTAGTTGAGAAACGCGGCCAGTTGGAACGAAAGCCATTCCAGTGGTCGCTATTCCGATTCTTTTACCACTCACAAACTCCCCTGTTTGGTGACCCAAACTCACTATTATACCAAAAAATTACACAATCTCGGACTTTTCTTTTGATTTTGAAACAAATGATTACATTTATTGTTATTGCAACAAGTAACTCAGCCAAATGAACCTCCTGTTTTGACCAATGCTGTCGTTGTATCATGTTTTGTTTTTAAATATCTAAGTTTTCTGTTATACCGTGATGTTGTTAGACATTGCATGGAAAGTGTTTTCCTAAGCTCTCATAGCAAAAGCTTTCTGCATTCGTTTTCCACCACTTAACTTAATAAACACAAAATCAGCTTTCATTTTTCCTTCTTGTGGAGTTCGTGTACTGTATAAAGTCAGTTTGTGCTTGAAGATTCAGAGGTTTAAATAAAAGCATAAGGACGGAGACCTTCAGATCGTTAAACGGAAGCAATTTCATCCATCTTTCACTTTTGAAAAGATCATACTGGTGAAAGCAGCCACACAAGAAACTAGCGACGTGGCTGTTCTGAGTTCGGACCGCTCCATAACCATACTTATGTATTTCATCAGGTAGCTTTTGTATGGTCCAGCCCCTTTCTTGAAAATTGCCTGTACATTTGAACACTCAGCAAACATTGAAAGGGGGTAAAACATTTGTTTTCAATTTTGGATTAAGTTGGAGTCTGAAGACGTCAAAATCTCTAAGAAACATTCGCCAAACGTTCCCATAATCAGTTTTACTCCTATAAATGATCCTCACTCATATTAGAACCAAACATTTCTCATAATCCAGATAACGCTGTATTTCACTTTTGAACATTGCAAAATTTGACTGATTTATGGCTCAACATTTCCTGATCTTTTTGAAATATATCAGGTGCGGAACTCCCACTCACCGTTAGCCGAACGTGCTACGGAGATGCTTTTGGGGCCAATCATAAATGGAAATACTCCATGAGCGATTTAGAAAAGATAAAACTTCTCTTAGTATGGTTTTCGTGTTTCGTGACATCATGGAACGTATTTAGCACCTTGAGGAGAAGCTATACGGTGTAAATCATATTACACGTTGTACACAGGGTGGGATGTGTTTCAATGGATAACTGGGGTAACTGTTCTACCTCAGGCCTAATTTGAACTTTGCAGGGTATCAAAACCATCATAGATCTTCGTATTCATTTAGCTCACAACAACTTGTTCCTCCATTTTTTCGCCGTAAAACAAAAATAAATTTATTTTGATAAATCAAACGTCATTCATACGAACGAGGCATCATTCACTCTGTTTATTGTTAAGTTGGGAAACTTGATTCATTTGTATAACATCCTTTTCTCGTTATACAGTTCATCAAAATAAGAACATGAGCTGGTTGGCACAGTGGTAACACATGCCCTCCATGTGATGAGTCCGGAGTTCAAATGCCGGACGGGATTATGGATATGCACTACTGATGAGCTCTCATAAGAGCGAAACGCCAGTCTAGTGCTTCTGAGTGTATGGTTGAATCGATGGACTGAGAACCGTGCATGAATGTGTCATCCGAAGGATAGTCAGTTCAAATCAGTCAAAACCACAACAGCTGTGTACAGAATTTACATTGGTCACTGTATGGCATTTGTGGTGATGGCTTGCATTAGAGATTTTATCTTCCCATTAAAAGGGTTGAAAAAAAAAATTCAGTCAAAAAAAAACTCAGAGCAGAGAAACATCAAGAAAACAATCGCCAAATTTTGTGCGTGATCGTGTCCACTAAAATCAATCTCAGAGCCATACTCCAAGTAGCTGATCAATCGAAGGATTTTGAATTCCCCGACCAAGAAGGTATGCTTTTTACTTGCACCAATTGGAAATCACTAGTTTGTGTTTTACCTAATCAGAGGAAAACATACCATCCAGCAAGGCTCTTCTATATTGTTGAAAGTGTCAGTGGTTCAACAACCAATAACTGGAACGTTTTCTATGATATGAAAATATATATATATACAAAATTATTTCAAATTCTACACTTCAATGATCAGACGTTCCCCCTTCCTTTTTGCCTTCCCACTACTTACGCTTCGTTGATTCTGACCTCGTGACTTGCCTTTACGCACATGGTTCCAGGAGTGTGAATTCTTGTCAGCGCGTCGTAGTTCGTTGGTTCATGTGGGCGATTGCACAGCTGTTTTCGTGTCTCGTAACGTTGGTCACAGTCCAGGTACGGTATAGCGTACACCACTCCTGATTGGTCGTATGGTTCTCAATGGTCCTTGCCGTTGAACAGAATTGGCTGCTGTGCTGTTGTAGGTTTGTGGGTAGTGGCAACATCCAGAGGGAGAAGCATGCGATCGACGTCTTCCGATACCCCACGTAATTACGCTCGTCGGAGTTTCTTTTTCTTTTCCACGCCTTTTGGTTTTCTTTCTTCCCTTAGGCATTAAACAAAATTTTTGAGGTATCCATATATATTCAGCAGCAGATTTCGCTGACGTATATTCATATAAATCTGTATGTATATGTAAAACCTGCTCAGATGCAGTAACTTGGTTGTTATCATTTTACTGGTGAGTGTGAGAATAGTAATTAGATGTGGGAATCATCCATGAATAACTAGCACCTAAACTTCAGCCAACAATATCACAGTGTACAGCAATATTTGATCAGAATTGTTGTTTTTCAGCATAATTTTTCTTTGTAGGCTTTAGTAAAAACACATCCTGATCACCAATATTAAATAACAGGACAAATGTTAAACATACTTGACAGGCGACCGACCTCGTATAGTCAACAAAACGGTGTGTTTGTAAGAACGTAGTCAAACGAAAAATTACTGATTTAATTAACTTTCGGATAAACTCACGATTTTACGGCCAAACTAAAAGTGACTGTTTCATGCAACTCCAACTCAGACTGGGTCAAATTTTATTGCAATTCAATGCTGCTATTCAACACTGAGACAATTGATGAATCATCATTCTTTTCATGCTCATGCACAAGAACGATTCCAATTAGGCAGCCAAATTGTGATAACAACTTTTGAATATAAGTGGAATAAACGGATGCTTATCTGACGTCAAATGTATACATCTACCGTTCCGTTCCCATTGCTGAACACCAATATTATCAAGGGAACTGTTGGATTACCGAAGCATTTTATTTTGCCTGAAATCATTTGCAACACAAAATGCAAGTGCCATATTTCAACGTTTATACAAGAAAAATAAATAATTCAATTTGCTTTACAATATCCAATAATGTATAATGTACAACTTACTGATGTTTTTTAATCATTTTCATGTGAGTATATTGTCCTCAATAAGTTGGCGAAAGATGCACCTTCCTGAAATCAGTCGCTACTATACCAATGAATCATTTCGAAAGTTTATTTTCAGAGTGAAAATGGTTTTATTTGAAGAAAAAAGCAATGCCAACATTTGTCAGCTTCACTCCTGGAAGACAACGGTCTGTATTGTATGTGATTGGGTTTACCGTCATACTGTCAGCGGTTATTCGTTAAGGAATCAGACCCAACCACGTTCTCGTAATTCATCCTTCAATCGGTTACAACTTTTGCCCCGAAACGTCATCCTGTTTTACCATATAAAACCTTGAAGAGAGATAGTGATGAATGAAAAACGCAGTTTAGCAAAAAAAATTTTTTTCGGTGATTCATCAACCGGCTAATACGTCAGATTTTATATCACATCATATGGTACAGAAAAGAGGAAACAAAACTGATGATTCAAATGTGATGGAAATGTTTTTAAGTATCTTTGGGAATATGGAAACTTTCAACGTTTGCCTTCATGTTTTTTCGTGTAATATAAAGAAATGTTTATGATAACCAACAAAGAGCACTGGACAACTGTTTCGTCTTGTTTGAGACTCGTCATCAGTGCGTACGTTTTGTGTCCCTGTCAGGACTCGAACCGCGATCAGTCGGGCCGGGACTTCAAACCCTTACCCCTGAGCTATACAGCCGATAGTCATCACCTTGTGCGAATGACTCAGTCAATTTCGAGTATCAAGCTTGGATTAGCTCATTCAATTTTTCAGGGGCACCAAAAAGACCTGGTGTACTTTGATGTGGGTTTCACTACTTGGGAGACCGTTAATTCTCCGATAGTTGACTGCATTCAATTGCATTCAATGGAAATTTCGACCCGAATATTCACAGTTCGATTTCAGATAGAGACACAAAATGTACGTACTGCTGACGAGTCTAAAACGACAAAACAGCTACCCGTCTGTCATCAGAAATACTTCCATTGAGTTAAAATGCATTTGAATGCAAATTGTGGGGAATTAACGATCTCCCAAGGAGTGAAACCCACATCGAAGACCATCAAGAGTGCCTGGTGCCTCTGAACAATCGAATGGGCTAATCCAAGCTTGACACTCTAAAGTTAAGCTTGGTCCATGTTGATTGTGTGACTTGGGGTGTGATTGGGGGTAGGAGGAGGAAGAGCTGGGGGACGATGAGGATGGGAGATGGAGGGTCATGGTAGGTTGAGAGTGACTTCAAAAACTGTTTTTGGGCGTACAAGGGGGGATTATGTAGTCGAATTCCAACCGCCTCTGCGGTGGCTAGGATGCTACCCCGAACACAGTAGAGAAGCTCAAATGCTTCATTCACACTCAATGTGTGATCGGACTCGACGAGGTGTGAAACGATAGCACTTTGGTTTTATTCGCACCAGTTTAGCCAGGCCGGATGATGTTCCCGAACTCTTGTAGATCGGCGCTTACTCGTGCGGCCGACATACGTGGCTCCACAGGAACACATAAACTGGTACACACAAAATGAGACTGTAGAAGCAGGAATCCTATCTTTGAGTTGCGAACACAAAATCGGTCTGGATGTGAATATGATACGTAATTTTGCCGCGTAAAAAGTGTTCTCCAACGCAGTTCCTAGTTTGCGGTTAACCAATTTTGCCATTGTATTCCTTTTGAATGGCAGACAGATAAATAC
Source organism: Echinostoma caproni (assembly GCA_900618425.1). Lineage (NCBI taxonomy): Eukaryota > Metazoa > Platyhelminthes > Trematoda > Plagiorchiida > Echinostomatidae > Echinostoma > Echinostoma caproni. The sequence goes on from UZAN01041091.1 coordinate 49,887, forward strand.
TGGCTTCTTCTCTGCGCTTACAAATCTTTCCCTCAGACGGTTATTTCGCAAAACGTTATCCACAATACGTTATGGATAGGCATTTTGTAGGAAAACATCAAGAATGAATGATAGTTTCTCATTTATGGTATCATCGGTGCATATCACACAGTTCGCTCCAAATCGGTTTTCTATAAATCAATCTCTGAATGAAAGCATCTGTGCGACGTTTGGGCCAGATGCCGAGTAAAAACGAGCCCGTCAATAACCTCTTCGTCCAATGTGAACTTGATGTTGGGATGAGCGGAATGAAATATCCTGAGCAAGTTGGACACCTTGACGTTACGGTCCACAAACATAGTATGTTAACGACATATCGTCTGTGTACAGCTTACATCGCTTGATCGTGGATTTCAAAACAATATTTTCTAGCTTGAACATGAATAAATCCGCAAATAGGGACCGAGTGGGTATCCCATTTCGACTTCATCCCTTTGGCGACAGATTTCTTCATTGAACTTGAACTGAACGTTCTGTGTGCAGAAGTATTGCAATTTCGATATTCTGTTTCTGAATTCGGTCACATAAATACTTAATGGTCTCTGCAATAGGAACACTAGTGAAAAATGAGCTAACGTCCATGGATACCATTCGTTGGTCATCCACATTTACGTTTCTGATTACATCTATCAAGGTGAAAGAGTCCGGTAAAGTGTGGGTTGCAAGGGTGGCTCTCACTGGATCCAAAATTGTTACAATCCATTTTCCTATTGCATGGGGAATCACACATGTCTAAAATTGGCCTGAAGAATATTTCATCTTTGTGTAAACCAGAAAACCTTGGGATTTTTGTTCCAATCGACCGGATAGGTTCGTACGTGTTTGCATCTATGACACCCGTCTGCTTTGGAATTCGGATTATTTTTGACAGTTTCTACTCTACCTGTTCCGTTTTATCCTATTCTACAGTCATCTTCTTGAACTTTTTGCTGTCACTGAGTATGTTATTCATTTTGGAAACGCAGTCTTATCTGTTTAGTTTGACAACTCTTGTACCCTAATCTAGCCTGCACAGAATTACATCATGATTATTCCCCCATATCCTTTAACCGTTCTCGGTGTTGTGGTGTCACTAGATTTTTCATCATCGGTTTGCTGTCGAGAATATAATAGCATGTGTTTGCTGGTGTGTATTTCAGTTGAGCCATATTTTGCGATGACAGTTGTGAGAAAAGGTTTGTGAACTCTACTTCTAGATCCAGTTGTTTAGTTTTTCCGATTGAACAAATGAAACTGAGGTCCTAAAGACAGAACTTCGAGCAACAATTTGTCCAACTTAATAGAGGAAAAATTGTGCACACATCTTTCGGGATTGGCTGGGGTCTCACTGACGGGTTTCGCAGGATCTAATCACTTTCGTAGAATATTGCACTTTCGTTCGATTTGTTTCCTCACCACTGATTCCGTGAAAGAGAGTGTTGCTAAATGGAATAAAATAAGTGTCTTGTTGTTTTATTTAAAATATGGTTTGGTCTCAAGGCATTTCGAAATGTTCACAGCCAGCAAGATCATTAACCTGTAGAACAACATAGTATAAGAAAACGAAGCCAAGCGTGATAAAATTTGACGAAGCAAGTTTGATCACAAAAGCTACAAATAAACTGTGTTTACGACAGAAGGACAAAGTGTCAAAATTTGCGGTCTCATTCTGTGTATACCTATTTACTTGTTCCTGTGGAACACCGGACATAGGCAGCACGGCCGGGCGATTGTCCGAACGGATTCGTGAACACCACCCTATGCGGTTGAACGCCAGAACGATTAATTCACTAATCAGCGCAGTGGTTTCACACCTGGTCGAAACAAATCACAATGTGGACATATCTGAGGCTTTTAAGTATAAGGTTCGTGGGCCATTATCGAGGCAGGCTTGCTGTCGAATGCTGGCTACAGCAGAAGCGGTGGGTATTCGTGTGCACAACCCCTCTCTGTGTGCTCAAAAACAAGCTTTCTTGACCCTCAAACAGACACAGACACACACGCCATATCCCGAGTAATCTTGATGATCGGATGGACAAACAAATGTGATCATGGTGAACCCGATTTCCGGTCATAGGATTAAATCGTTTTTAACAATCTATGATTTTATTTTATTTTTTCAAGTCTATTTTGTTCCCAAGTAGTGATCTATATAATAATGTATTATTTCGCATATTTAGCTCGTTGAATCCAAATCTCAAAATGGAATCCTAATGTGAATCAGAATCCAATCCACATGGAGTGGAAATCACTAACAATGCCACCATGAATGTCTCCGTGATGTTTCGCTGTATCACTTATACTAATCTGGATCGAGAAAGTGTCAGTGTCACCTCCAACCATATGTATTTATATCAATGTACCTGAGGTCCCGGGCAAATCAGAAATAAAGAAAGTCGGCTATAAACCAGAATGTGTGAACATGTTAGATGCACCTTGGTGTTCGTGGAAGGAAACGACCATCCAATGCAGCTGCACGGCAATTGTTGGACACCGATCATCCAAAATGAGTTTCGAGTCATTATGGTCACTCGAAGTTCACGGATTTTGCCAGTTTCGAATAACTTGAAACTGCAATTATGTGATGCAAAATCATTTTCGACGTAACAAGGGTTGGCGGGATAGGGGTGAGGTCATCATACTAAGTGAATGACATGACCTCCTCTTCCTTGCTCCATCACATTCAGCAGAGTAGTTTGAACAAGTTTACTTCCATACAAAATTTCGTGATTTAACTTGGCCTGAATTCATAACCAAATCCAAATCACCTCAACTTACTTTTCCACCACTTTGTTCAAAAACCATTTAAACTTATTTTCTTGTGAATCCTTATCCAATTAAATGTCACGATGTTCTGCTCATCATTGTTGCACTAGCCAAAGAATCTATAGTTACAAAAAATCCACAGTTTTAGGAACAATGCCATTCACACATTCTTACTCGATCAGCATGTCATCTGAAGTGAGAATGAGGCGTAACTGTGTTCGGTACTTAAACATAATGCGCTTTACAGTCAAATTTATTTTTCGGTCTAGATTTTCTGGCCTAGATTTTTCGAAAATAAAAAGCCTCTGTTTTTATTCACTGCTTAAAATGCTATACGGAATTTTCTGTTCACTATTACAACTGTTGCAACCAGAGTCCGACGTCTGGGTGAATAAGATCCAGTTACTAACAAAATGAATCTACCTCTATCATATCGCAGTGTTACGTGATTACGAGGTTAGTCTAGTTCGTGTCATTTGCATTCTTTCAGTTTCAGTGCGCGTGTTTACCGTTATAAAACAAACAGGAATTTTACGTTCTCAGTATAACTAAGGCTTCCCATTTAATGAATATTGAATGAAGTTTGACCCTCGGTGTGACCATATTCGTCCACCAGGTAACTGCAATAAGTATTCTGTATGGCACGGTTATCACCATGCGGAAACTTATCATGGAACCATGGGCAGAGGACCACCATCTAAGACGAGTCACTGACTGACACAAATGTAATGAACCAATATACGACATTTTAATGCGAACGAGATAAAGGGACGCGGTTATTAGGAACTGACATCGAGAAGATACGTAAATGGAGTAAACCAGGATAGATATTTCACTCCATGCAGTATCAATTCCACTGCTAGCTTAAGTGCCATTACAATACGAACCAATTTAAACCTGCATATTGCGAACAACTGGCTTTGATTATCACCAGCTATTTAATAAATAACTGCGTCGGTAAAGATTCATAACCTAAGGATAGCATTTTTAAAACCGACTTTTAACACTGTTTTAGTAGTCATTTAGATTTTTCTTCCTTTTATTTTCATTTTTGCATGTTGTCATTAAATATATCTTTAGTAATTTTAGTGTAGGAAGCTTGGTTTATCACATTCGGTTTTTAAGAGGTACCATGCACTCTTGATGGTCTTGGGCGTGGGTTTAACTCCTTGAGAGATCCTTAACTTCCCCTAAGGTCATGCATATACACGCGATTGAAACTTTTGTGATAACCGACCGTGTAGCTCCGGGGTAAGGGTTTAAAGTTCCGACCCGACTGATCGCGGTTCGAGTCCTGACAGGGACTCAAGAAGTACGCACTGCTGATGAGTCCCAAACAGGAGGAAACAGCTGTCCAGCGCTCTTTGTTGGTTATCACAAACATTTCCCTATATTTATTATGTCAATGCAATGGTATACTTTTATGGGAGAGGCAATTGGCCAATCAAAGTGTTGTGATACAATGAAATTCAAAGTTCTACCGATAATATGCCTTTCAACTAAAACGTACTCCGGTCTACTTCAAGTAAATCTGTAAATCTGATGAAGCCACTCACCGCAAAATGCCAGGTAACATACTAAAAATTTGATGGTCCGGCAACCGAAAGTGATGTGCTGAACCACATCTATTAAAACACCTGTCCGGTAAACGGATTTCTCCATAAACAAACAAAAGTACCCTCGACTGAGTTACCTAGGGAATTTGGCTTTTCGGTACGGTGGGGTATGGCTGAAATTCCTTTGCTCTTTCAGTAAATAACCTTTAGGTGATCATAAACAAGCACGTCGGTAATTGAACTCTGTCGATCGGATAAGAAGGCGACTCACATCATCATCATGATCGCACGGGAGTTCAGCCCAGACCTTCAACAACCTAGCTAGTTCATTGAATTAAGGTAGAGGTGTTTTTGAATTGCAAAACTCTTTTCTTGAACCAATGGTGATTTCCATTATACTTTTGGCATTGAGAGACACAAATGACAAAGGTACTTAAATGAAGAATAAGAGATAGAAGCGCTGTAAATTCTACTCGTTTCGAAACGAAAGCAAAATGAGTAGAAAATCACCCAAGCTGACGTGTTTCAAGTTTTGTATCTTTCATCTAGTTATATATGCCAGGTTTCTCTAGCATCCACCCTCTCACTGAAAACTTAACGGAAATATTTTGGCTCCAAAGGACAAGTTGATTCTAAGGGATTGAAAATGTGGGCTGGAAAACTCATCTTGCCCAAATTTTGAAAACAATTTGACATGTAGTTCTTATCGTGGAGTGCGCAAACATCGCTTGACCTTTTTAAACTTAAAAAATTACTCCCTCAGTCATCTAAAATTTGGTTATTACTAAAACAATATCTATATATAGAGAGAGAGCCACCAATAACTGTGTGACCAAAACGTAGTAATAATCTAATTGGCCTGCGTCCAAACATCTGTCATTCCGTTTTTGATTTTCGGCCAACAGACATTCCATTCAGTAGAGATAGGTAATTTTTAATTACTCGTGATATATAAAATTGTGGTTATAAACCGAAATACAAACGTGGGCCCTTTTGACAATTTCGCGACTCTTGGAGATGTGGATATAGGGTTAAGGAACCTAGTTTTCCGAGTTAAAAATTCAGTTATTAAACAGGCACAATATGGCATTTGGACACGACAAGTAAATTGCAAGAAACCGTCATCATAAACCACAAACACGTTCTATGGTACAATAGAGCCAAAGTTTATAGCCTGAGTAGATGAACAGATGCAACGATGAACAAATTATCTCTATTTTTCGAAAGGAGGAAACGAAAACTCGTCGACACGGGATACAAGAATAGATACATTAACATGACATCACTCAAAACAGTGAGTTCACCACGGAAAGTGGTGCTCGACAGCGTTGCCCTCTCTCCCTCTGTTTCTATTTTACTTCGTGATAGATTTAATTCTTAAAATAGCCGTATCCTCGTTCGAGGATAGCGGTATCGGTTTACACCCTGGTGGAAGACTGTCTGACGTAGAGTATGTAGACGATAATATGCTACTAAATGAAGATCCAGGTAAGTTATCAGCTTTTATGGGTAGTTTGAGTCCTAGTGTATCCATGTTCGGGGTGCGTATTGCACCTGCAAAGTGTAAACTGTTGATGGAAGATTGGGTTGGTCCAACTCCCAAACTCAACCTGCCTGGGGGAGTAGTAGAGGAAGTAGATAAACTTTGCTATCTGGGTAGCTATATCTCACCCGGCGGGTGCATCACAGATGAACTGTCAGCTCGCGTATAAAAGGCTCGGTTGGCATTTGTCAACGTTAGAAATCTGTGCAGCCGTCGCGACATCCGGATATCTGTGAAGGGTCGAGTGTATGCCGTTGCAGTTCGGCTAGTGCTGCTTTGAAGTGCAGATACTTGGCCATTACGGGAAGAGGGGAAAAATAGACTGTCGGTGTTCGAACACCGCTGTCTACGTATCATTGCACGAATCTGGTGGGGAAGCCGTCGAGCAATGCTGAGGTTAGGCGTAGAGTTTTAGGTAATCGCGGTGGCCCACTGATNAGTCGACATCTATAGATTGCGCTGTTTGGGACATGTGTTACACATGTCACCAGATAGGTTTCCATGATGTTTGTCGAGGCAGGTAGGGGTTGGGAAAAAATCAAGGGCGGTCAAACAAGACCTGTTATGAGGGTATGAAGACCCTGACTAGGAGACTGGGCACATCGGTCCCGTTAGGCTCTCTGGCTGGTAACCTCGAGATCATGGTCACTGATCGTTAGAAACACTTAGTAATATGTCCGGATGTCGCACATAGTAGCGCTCGTGCACTGACGTCAACGGATTCCCCGAAAAACGTTGAATCGACCTTCCGATGTGATTTACCGATGAACCAGGTTCATCCGAAGAAAAATCATCAAGTTAAACAGAAACGTGAGCGTACTTTGCTCTTATTTTCACCAATCGTTCCATGATCAGAGCCGTGCACTGCATTTGCTGTACATTAATGCTGGAGTGTAGGAATTTCAGTTTCTTTGATGTTATCAAAGGCGGGAAACTATGGTAATAAAGGAGGCTCATTCAATCGACATTTATAGTCTACAGGATACCAAATAATGCGTTTCGGATTTATACTATTTTTTCTATGTTCCCTTTCATTCGGGGATCTCGCTAGTTATGGAACGAAATACAAACCCATGTGGCACATATTCGGCTAATGACGCGCTGTTAGCCAGTTACCACATAATTTAAAAAAGCATCCCTTAATATATTTGCGCCTTTTGGACTGGAATTCCGTAAGAACTGATAATCTCACGCAATTTTACTCTATCCTAATGAACTCATATATGCCTTCCGCTGTGTATAGCGCGCAAATAAATAACGAATGTTATACATCGCTTTATCATCCCCTGACCCCATTCCTATATGTAACTCATGAATATCCCTAGATTTATGCTTGCTTTTACTGCAATCAGGTGAACGTATTCACATACTGCGTCTAAAAAATTGAAAAATGTTGGACAAAATACAACAAATTAACAAACAATTTGCCATGTTTTTTGTTTCGTGATGTAATGCATGTGAACACCCCCAATTGTTGTACGACACTGGGAACATTGCACGCTTTTCTGCGTTGGCCAAATCTCTTCCGCACATTTGAACGGTTTGTTTGTGCTAGCATAATGCACAAATGATATTGATCAGTTGCACAACTGTCCTATATATGGTTTCTAAATCCTCTCGTAAAATAATCATCAATGGTAATTTTACTTACCTGACCTAGCCAACAGTTTTACTTTGCATTAAATCACCGATGCAGGCGAATCGTCTGGTCAAATCACCACTAATCTGTGAACTCTCTTCCTTAGCAATGGTAAATAATATTAAATGAACCAGGATTAGCTAACCTAATGTCGAGCACACGTTTGTGCATGCATATCATGTTTTCTGGAAATTTACCGCTGTTCGCAGACATGGTTCGAATTCAATTGTCTGAATTTCCCCATCAGTGTTATTTGATTGTTTGTTTATAAAAATTGTGTGAACAAACTAATTTGAAATTTAGACTCGGAAAGTACTTCATACGTCCAAACTGAACCCCTAATTCGTTACGTTCGTCTTTTCTTGTGTTTCTGGCGAAATGTCTACAAGCGGTGCCAATTAAATTAGATGTATTTTGTGTGAATGTTGAACTGTTTCTCAAAACAAAGATGGAGACATCTAGAAAAATTACTTACTGCATCACAAAAATGCACATACCAACCGACGTAGGCCATTAATTACCCGTCTCTACACAGCTGGTACAAAACCAGAAAGAGATAGGAACCAATCAAACGGTTCCCTTTATGCGTAAAATAAGTAAATAATCGTGGAAAGCAATAACAGTATATACAATTTAATTGTTAAACACTGATTAATAACAAACACAGCTGATGTAGCACTTTGACATCTGGAAGATGGTGACGTTTATTTAGTTTGACGACAAGGAAAACATGTGAAGAAAGGAGCTAGGTATTGGGTCACGCTGGCAAACACACCCCATACTGTGTTTAAAACCCACATGCAATCGGGTGATCTGCAGCGTTGCACATCCATCAAATAGGATGCAACTGTACATGGTTTGTCCGGTGTCCAGTGATGAGCGATAAGTTATATTCACCTGATAATTAGAATCTTTTTATACCTTGAGTAACACATGTTAACAAAATCGGATGTTTGACAGTCCGATGTCGGCTCACTAAGCTACGTCTTCGTGAAGCAGAAACAATCGCTCCGTGTGCTTCCCTGCGTTAGCAAAGTTCCTCCGGTCTGTACAATATGTATCATATCGCATAAAAGTTCATCAGAAAGTCAACAAGTTACTCCACGGACGGCATTAGCGTTGGGGCAAAAGTAGCCCTGTATCATTCAGCAGAACCGTTCCCACGGGTTTGTAGAGTTGATCGAACTCCTCCAGTCTTCTCAAAAGTTACATAAAAATGATTGAAAAAGCGATTATTAGGGTGGAGTTAAGAGAGAGGGTGCTCAAAGCAATGGACCCGAATCTATCTGAAGAGCTACATTTCTGATTTAATCGACATGATGTCCTTAATCGTCCACGTTATTTAACTTTTGCAATTCCCATGAACCATTCCTCAAAATATAAGTTTAACCAATTACCCTTTTATTGGGAATTTGGTCCTTGTAGTCCTGGTAACCAGCAAACTACTTTGGACAATGGTCTTTACACTATTGTTAATCAACCGGTACCACACTGAAATATGTCTAACGTCCATTGATCTGTTCAAAACCATGCATTCATGGTGGCTGATGAAACGTCTATCGCCAAATCACCCCAAACCTGTAGAATAAGTAATATGTAAACTCAAAATAAACTAAATTCATCCGACCGCGATGTGAAGCAGATCAAGAATCAGTCATTCTATCAGACACTTATGGACCGCATGTGCTTTAGTGTTAGGCTGACAACTCTGAGCGGATCTTGATTGCACAATTTTCTATCACCGTTATGCAGATCTTTGAATCACCGGGGCAACCTCGGACACTATCTAGTGGACAAATGCAAATCGGTTGATCTATGTGAATGGGTGTATTTGGCATGTCTAAGTCCTAGGCAGTTGATAAAAAAGAGAAAACGGCAACGGGACAATTATTCACCGACATTCTGGACAGATTTTTATTTAACAAAAGTTGGTCAGCCATTCTCTTTTTCATTTGAACAAGCAAAGCATTCCGATGCAGTTTCAAATTGTTGGTCACGTAGCATTCCTTGCCCTAATAGATAATCTTCTGATTGAGCTCAATCGAATAATTGCAATTATTCGTGAACTATTGCATTCAAAACTGACACAGTTCTTATTAGACGAGCTCGTCTGTGGCGGTAGCTGTACATATCTCACACATTCCAGAAACTCCTAGGGGACCGTTTTTATACCTACTGCTGTATCTCGTGAATTGCTGGTTACGCACAACGAGAATAATTTGGACCTTCAAAATGTGACCTAAAATCGCTGAATCCTTCGGTTCGATGAAATGTGATCGGGAAAACTAGGAAGCATTGGAGCGTTGTTTTGACTTCACACATAAAATTGCTGCGAACTAATCTCGACGCTACAAACTGATATCATCTATCGGTACTAACTACCAGGTGTAGTATGTCAAGTTAAATAAATCAGAATATGTCCGAGAATAACTGCATACATATGAAAACATTTCTTCTAACTGGTATGCAGAAATATGATTTATTATTTTATATGCGTGAGTAAAAAAGAAATAGATTTCATTCTCTGACGGATCTTACTCACTTGAGTTAACTAATTTCAGCAAATAACCCAAAACAGCACAATCCTTGACCCGGAATAACTTTATTTTCATTTCCCCTGACTTTCAAGTTTTGAAAATAGTACATTCAGCATTCAGCTCCCAAATATTATCAAACAATAAATATTACTAAACTGACTAAACTGACTGATCGCTGTGAATAGTGGTAGTGGTATTGCATTGTCAATTTTCGCGAGTCATTGATCTTCATAGGGTACGACTCGTGCTAACACCTAAAGTTCATCACAAAAGTCACCTTTCTTTTAACCTTCAGGAAAACCCTTTAAGTAGTAGTAGTAGTAATAATAGTAATATTAGTTTTTGTTGTTGTTTCATTAGAAGTAGAATTGACACCAATGGATAAAAAACGCAGTAATATTATTCGTTTTACAAGTAGTAAATCGCGAACTGAGTATTGACTTCTATTACTTAATAACTAATTTATCTGCGTGTTTTCCGTTAAGAACCCGACCACCATGGTTCATCTTCCCCTTTTCGGTGTTTTCTGAAGCATCCTTTTATCAATGCTGCCCTCTCCTGAAAGAATATTATACTTGTCTATACTCGTATAAATGTAAAAGCCAAAAAGATATCTCAGTAAATTTGTATGGTTTCTTTTCATTATTCTTATAGATTTCTAATTTGCATTGTCCTACGTAAGCAATTTAATGAAGAGATGAAATGCAAAAATTATAACTTTATTTGGGGTTACTTTCAACATGGATGAGATTGTGCTCAGTAAAAAAGCATCTCACAGTAATCGATAACTTGATTCGATATAAAACGGAAGCGCATCCTGCATTGCTATACACAATTCGTTACACTTAAGATGATCAACCCTACAACTAACCGGTTTGCCACTTCTGAAGATGTTCCATTTACTTGCAATTAACGACGTCAAGTGCACCGTTGGAGAACTGATTTTGGAAGGTGCTCTACCATGCATTTTTTTCTTATTTGCACAAGCTCATTCGCAAATAATTTCCCCATATGTGTCGTTGGTTGGAGTGAAAATCGTTTTTTTGCCACCAAACTTTGACCATCGCTGTGATTTTATTTTATTTAACACTTGGACCATTACCACTTGCAGCTCGCTTCAACTTCTTTAATGATACTCCAAAACCAGTGTTGAAGACCTGGATGCAACCGGTCTGCTTACTGATTTCCACATTATTCAATACGTATTCCGTAAAATAAATGTAGATAATCAATTTATTTTAAGGAAACAACATAATATTCAAAAATGGATTACGTTGTTGATTAAGTTTTTCCTCAGTTGTAACATCACATAAATGTGACCAAAACGTGTTCACCTTGTCTCAAATGGTTTAGATTTGTGCACCGTGGGCAAAATCTCACCAATTGAAATGAAATGTCACCGCATTGTCGGACCTATATAGTTTGCCCCATAACGACAAGGGAACCGTTCGTAACAAGTCGCTCCATGTATTTAATACGTAAACATCAGCTGTTTCAGGTTTACGGTTATCAGTCCAGAGTCAAAGTGTACTTATCGTATGAATCCGGATTTCGCGGTATCCTTTTTAGGATTCGGAATCGATGGTTTTATTATGTCTTGACAAAAAATCAGAGCAGCATTCCACCTTACCTTGGAAAAGAAACCCTTACCTTTGTATGCAGACATCTTCCACAATGTCACATCTTCATTGGCTTATCTAGTCGAACCAGTTACTGTTGTACCCGAATGTGCATTTTCAGCCCTCATTTATTCGACGTATAACGATAAGATGCTTCAATTACTTTGTTGGTTCTGTGAAGCGACCCAAGCACATAGTACTCAATTTTTTGATGTATATTTCATTCAGCAACGCTAAACACCAGTTTAGATAGCTCCATTACGTGAATGAACATATTTCTTCCTAGTCGTAAAAACCACGTGAAAATAAAATTTGTTTGCTAAGAAAAGGATCTGTTAAGTATTATTTCACTTTTGGTACATTTTTTAGAGCAAAACAAACGGTGAAACTGTCTCAGTAAAGAATCCGGCTTTGATGGCATGAGTCGAATATTTCAGATACAGTTCAACACACCCCATGGTGGCGTGGTTTTCTTTGCGAGTTCAACATCTCAAAATACGGCCAGTGAATAACAGCAATTACTGCAGTAGAACATATATCTTTGGTTAATTCCTTTCAAGTCAAATTTACATGAAACAATTTCCTTAAGGTGTGCCTGAGGGAAGTCAAACTGACAGGCAGTTCCGAAACCACAATTCGCTATGCTAAATGAACAAGTGATTTTCTCTTTGCTTGCTCCCGAAGGGTTTAGTGAGACCCGATGAACTAATGCAAATACCGAGCGTATGTCAACCAACTTTCCCCGCCTCTATCAAATGAGCATCTATAGAGCCTGACACAGCTCCACTACAAGTGAGTTTAACAAGGGGAGCTTATCTCTCTTGTTCCATCGGATGTTTGTTGATATGAAGAACGCACATTTTTCTCCGAGCGGCATTACAGACAGATTTCACCGCGGCTGATAAAACTCGACTGACCTAGTCAGCGGTAATATCTTTGAATGGATGTTTTATGACAAGGACTTTCCTTACTTGTAGTGTTGAAGCAAAGCTGAATGAGGAAATCAAGGGAACATTTTTCTATAAAAGACACGTGGATGATGTGTTCATCATCTTTAATCAGCCTGACGATATGGCTGTATTGCTGGATGAATTCAAAACAGCACACCATAACTTGAAATTCATCGGTGAAGTAGAGAAGGCGAATTCGTCATAACGAGTAAAAGTGATGGTTCCATCCAAAAATCGATCTTCCGCGATAGGACTTGGTCCGGGCAGTACTTTCACTTCAACAGTTTCTCACCAATGGAACACAGGAGAGCCCTGGTTCGAACGCTGTTCCGTAGAGCAAGAAAAATATCTACAGAGGGCATAATACTAAATGAACAGGATAATGTTTATAGAGCATTACGGGTAAATGGTTATCCGGAATATTGTGTTCGTTTTTATAAGGAGCAGCAAACCGGACTCAAGCCACTACCCACCGAGTGCTCAAAAAGAATATCCATTTATTTGCCAATGCAGCTTATCAAACGGCGTATAAAAACGCTTTACAAAGAACCTACTACGCTGTCACATTAAGACTCCATC
>UZAN01041092.1:27803-39483 GCA_900618425.1 Echinostoma caproni
ACCCCCCCCTCTCCCCCCAGTTTGATTGTGTGTCAATTTTCTCGTGTAATTTTTCCTAGCATCTTGTCGGTCCGGTGACTGGCTAGCTGTGTGACCGTTCACACAGTGATTCACAACCGAAGAATTGTCGTTGCGTGAAGCTATCCCGTGCCCGGGGTTATGGCTTGAAGGCGAGTGCGTGTACGCACAAAGCATGACCGATAAAAGTGGGCAATAACATGAAGAACATCGAATCTTTCGAGGGCATATTTTTGCTCAATGTGATGAGGCAATACTCAGGACACTTGTGCCGCACCTCGGTCTAATGCAAACTCAAAGTGATGTAGCACGAAAGCACTTTTGGAACGGACCATTGTACACGAAATACACGATGTCAAGGAAATATGTGTTCACATATGTACCGGGGCGGAACGGGGAATGGAAGGGCGTTGCCAACTAAATCCGATTTCGTTCGCTTTCGTGGAAACGTTTCCAGTGATTCTGTCCGATACCACGCGTTCTCATGTCTTCGCTCTTACACATACATTTTAAGCATCGATTTTTCGTTGTGTGTGTGTGTATGAAACACTTTTGATAGCACGGTCCTCATTGAACTTGCATAAGAGTTGTTCACTATACGTTTTGCACTTCAAATTGTCTGAGCATTGTTTCAAGCTGTCTCAGAAGAATTTCAAGTTGTTCGAGTATCATTTCAAGATATCCGAACATCATTTCAAGCTGTCTCGTTGACCTCGTCGGCGCTGTCGAGCCTCCCAGCGATATCTGGATGACCACCATGCAGTATAAATTTCTATACCTCCCGTTGAATCACGGTGTGACGATTGTGAGACGTGCCTCGGTCACACACGCCCCACTTCTCGTGACATACATATTGGTTGTTTAGCTTGCTCGTACGCGTACGCGTCCGTGTGCGTGTTTTCGTCTCCCTGAGCTGGTGACAATGATTGAATGGGAGATCAACGCTTGAGTCATTGCTTACCTCTGTAGCATGATGCTGCAATAGAATTCATAAGCTACACCTCAGTTGGTTGCACTGGGACACTAATCATTCATGCTTGATCGATATGCGCCTCCGTGTTGACCAGATTCACATTCAGTTTGTTCAACACTTTCCATCTCTGACCACCGCACAACAAGCACCTTCAAGTACTGAACAATCCAAATTACCATTTTGGCCATATTTTCGCAATGAAATGAGATATCCCTATCAAACCAACTGTAATAGAAATGAAGTAACGAAGGCTGTCGAAATATGCCATAAATTCCATAACAGTTACGGACTTTTAATAGAAAACACAAGTTCAAAAATTTGAATGTTTTCAAGATGCACTTTTCTGAGTATGGACTCCGAATTTGATAATCTTTATCTCTTAAATCATATAGTCTTACATAAACACTCCCACCATACAAAGTAAACCAGCTAAATTAAGAATATTCTATGACATTCACGAGTTGTAAATGCAAACTGGCTTCGAACAATCGTATTGCCATTGTCCCATTTCTCGATTCAGTTTCACGATGGAAACATCAACATGGTCGTTTTTAAAATAGTGATTACCGAGGCCACCACCAATCGCATACGCATAATGGCAAGCTAAACAACCAATATGTATGTCACGAGAAGTGGGGCGTGTGTGACCGAGGCACGTCTCACAATCGTCACACCGCGATTCAACGGGAGGTATAGAAACCTGTGCTGCATGGTGGTCATTTAGATATCGCTGGGAGGCTCGACAGCGCAGACTACGTCAATGAGACAGCTTGAAATGATGCTCAAACATCTTGAGATGAAGCTCAGACCTCTTGAATTGATTCCCGGACATCTTGAAATGATATTCGGACAACATGAAATGCAAAAGATGTAGTTATGCGTCATAGATTGTTGATAAATCTAGGGTTGTTACTCGTCGTTTCGTGATGTAGAAATTTTCGAATGAAATGCAAACCCTGGTAAACGTTTTCGCAAGTAAGGTGGTATGCGCTTCATTCAAGTGCAAACTGCTTCTGCAGCACTGTCAAGAACCTGATCCTGTTTCCCTGATCACTGTTTTATAACACTAAAATTAATAAAGTTAAAGAGTCAAACTATATAATCTAACAACTTATTGTACATGAGCGAAGAAAGGGAACATTCAAGCCAGAACCGGCTTGTTGTTACTCCACCCAAAGATTAAAATGTTATAGGTTGGAGGGAAGACCTGAAAGGCGGAGAGTGATCCGCATTTGTGCTGTTCTCAGGAAAAAAGATGAGTGAAAATTACAGATCCGACACCTGTGAATAGTCACTTGGTTAACTAGCAGCCTGCACGAGAAGACAATGATGAAGATCAAGTGGAAAACGGGCAGAAGTTGCGGGTTCGGTTGAAAACAATCAAAACATCATCGTTGGAATACGGATAAGGAAGCGGCTGCCTGACGGTGAGCTAGTGGCTGCTAGTTGCATATTAGGGCCGGGTGGTTGATGAGACGGATCACCTTACCCGAACCCGATCACGAAGAGACAGAGAGGTAGTCGAAGCTTCGCCCACCCGCCTAACCACCTACAAGGACATGTAATTGTAGCATTCAAGAATATGGCGAATTTGAGCTTTGTCAAGCGAGAGCTGAAGAAGCGTCTGGCACGGAAGCAACAGGCGACTTTAGGCGCAGTGCGACAGGCAAGTAAACGAATTTGTGCTGACTCTCAAAGAGAACAAGACAAGATAGCTGCGGTCGACTGCATGAATCTGTGGAACGAAGAACGGTTGAGTCAAAAGATAAGGAGGATGAGAAAGATCCAGGCTCAAAGTAAATGGATACACTCAACAGATTTTGCTGACATTGAAGAGAACACGATTGCAAAAGTCCAGTACATAAATTTGATCAAAATCAGGATTTCTAGAGATGCTGATTATTTCCATCATCGCTAAAGCTGGAATTAGCAATGCAAGAAAAGGAGTAGGACAAAGGAGAATAAAAGGTGGAGTCATCGGTAACTTTGTTTACTGCGGAAGTGAAATAGCCAATGAAGGCCACATAACATCGCATATCAGTAATACGAATCTCCGTCAAACTTCAGTGAGAGTGAAGGTCTTGTTTAGTACTTCCTTAGGGTATCAATTGGAAAGATGCTCCGGAGCTGAGCCTCAGGATAAAATTTGACAGATTTTGATTCCAGTTCAAAATCATCATCAACTCTTTTCACAAGTGGCTGTGAGTATAGCGCGATTTCGGATGGCGTTCTTGAGTATGTGGTATCTGTGGCACCGTCACAATATCCGCCTCTCCCTGTCCAAATAGACAGATATACAATGATAGAAGTTACAGTCATTTGGGAAACCTGTCTCCTCCAGCATCCGAAACAGTTCTCACATCCGACGACAACATAATGTGAAAGGACCGATAAGGTTCTACAACGTGTATTTGGTGCACATTGTCAAGCTCTGAAAAGCTTTGGATGTGGTGTTGATGTTTTCAACTCAAATACACTTGATTACGTTTTCAAATAATTTTCAAATATCTGTGTTGAGACTAAAACATCGAGAAATTCCCGCCTCCTATTTCTCTCTTAACCAGTGCAATCAATACCAGTAGCAACAGCTAAGCTCATATGCATTCGCCTTGCCATAAATGGACTGTATGCTCAAAATTGACTTGAAAATCTCTCAATATACCCCATCTCTTTATAGAACATAACTTCACCACGAAAGTCAACATTTCCAACACAATCAATTTCCCCCAAATACGAAAATCACATTCATTCATTGAGATTAATACAGTAACCGAATTCCTCGTACCCTTTTCCCAAATGATCTATAGTCCAAGTGTTTAAACCGGTTCCCATTACTCATGAATATTATGAATCATTCACAATAACTGTACGATTTCGAAGCTGCCCTGCTGTTACAATTATTTCCCTCTGAAATAAGCTTACAGCATTTACTTACTGAAACACGAATTGAGTAGTACATTTATGATTTTTTCAAATGAAGAAAGAAAAACGGTGTTATGGGCTATGCAGGTGAGGACGAAAGACCATTCGGTACTCTGACTGATTGTACTCATGTTGTTAGCTTGCGAACGAAAACATTAAATGTACTTGAACTGCTGTGGCCTTGGAATTAGTGTCTCGTTTAAGTGCTGTTATACATTGGAAACAATATATCACATTTCTACTACAATCCATCTCCTGCCGAGTTTTACCCCTCTCGGGAATCCGAGAAAGTGGGTAAATTCCAGGAACTGCGAATTCGCGTGTTGTTCAGTAGTAGATATTATTTAGTAGTACGGAAAGTCGGTTGGGGTTTTCAGCTAAAATAAACCTGATCGACGAAAATTAGGTTAATTGCGCTACTTGTTACCAATGTTTCTAATTAAACAATACTTATTTATAACGGAATTCAGACATGCCATCCTGCATATCCTTTATGTACCGAAGAGATTGAAACCTTTCATGATACTCTCAGCTTAATAGTCCATCCGGTATTCAGCTCTTTCTCAGTTTCAAGTGTCTAGTAAACCCGGAGAAACTACCTACCTTTTTTCAAAGAAATCTTTTCTAATCCAATTACCGAATATTCATTACATTAATATTAAGTATATGATGTCCACCAAAAGATACAATTGTCTGAACTTTTATCATCACAGCATCGATATTACCTGATTCGATAGCAAGAATGATCCAGGTTGAACACAGAACAAAAATTCGCATTCGAAGGAAATCACGTTATCTAAAATAGGTGAAATATATGATACGGGTTATACTCAGTACATTGACTTCTTTCCTATATTCCCAACTGATTGTTCACTGTGCAATCTGTTCATGATTTTCTGGCGAAAATGTGTAGCAATAATCCTGCAGACATCTACTCGTTTGTTAGCTTAAGTTGCTGTCGGTGTATGTTCCGACCGATTTACACATTCATTACGGTCAGCGTCGGTAAACGTAAGCGACGGATCAAGTTCAACACCTGATGCGCAAATTAGAATAGCATCGCTCAAACGGTCAGGGGCGTGTCAAACCCGGGTTACGACTACCTTTGGCCAACGACCTGTCGGTTCTCTAGGAAAGATATATACGATTATCGGTCATTCATTCACAAAGGCGCGTCCGCGCGGCGGCGTTTATCGATCTCTCAGATCTGACATCTGACATCTTACTCCACACTCCCGCTCACTAGTCAATCGCGATTATCGTTTACTAATTTACACGTTAGTGCGGCGGAGCCCATCGATAAGCTGATTGGTCGTGGCTTTGGTGACCACAGCAACAAAAATGACTACATTCGGGTGCCCCACAGAACTGTGGGGAAAAAGTTGCAGATTACAAGGATGTATCATAAATCGTCGTTTGTCTCAGCCCGGCTCTCGATTGGAGATCAACAAACGGGCTATTTAAATTAATTGTACACTCCAGTAATCGACCGGAAATCCGAGCATTAGCCAAAGCAAACAGCTTCAATAGATCCAGTAACTTCTGTGCTTCTCTAATTGAGATAACGTCCGGCACATTCACTGCTTCACATTCGTCTTCTTTGCGACGATTCGCTTCGTTCGAAACGAGGCGATTTCCTTCTCAAAAAGTTGTTCATCAATAGACACATCGAGCAAAGTATTCAATCAGATCGCAGTTATCCTCTGATGGCTGCATCAATGGCTGAATCAATGTGGGTTTGAATCCAGCTTGTCTTTTTTCTTTTCGGTTTCACAAAAAAAGAAACAGAAAAGAAAGATGAAGAACATTTGAAAGACCAAATCACACCCCGATCCACTGGTTGAAACATTGAAGAACAGTTCGGAGACAGCCGTACAGATTTCAATACTGCGGGTTTGTTATGGCAAGGGGCGTTATGAACAAATAGTAAAATAGGGTGTCTTGCAGTTGACATCTGACAGTTAACTGTGAAATAACGCAGAAGAATTATGACTTCAGGGGACGCTTTTCTATCTATACCTCGGAGATATCGTGTAGTTTGAAATTTTCCGATAAGCAACGGGGTTAAGCTTCCTCCAGTTATGCTCCCGCAAAGCGGTAACATTACTTTGAACGTCTTGGATCCATAAACTGTTTTCCTTTGAGACTTATTGCTCGTTCTGGCAGCAGCGTGTAATACAAGGCTGTTTTATCTGCATTGAAAGTATCACGGTCAGTGTACCCATGGCTCAGCTGCGGTAGCCCCGCTCGAAACTCGCTGACTGCATCACTCGGTACCGAAAAACTGTACCCATAAATCTATAAAGTAATACACGCGAGTAGTTGCTTGTCTCTTGCCTTGTAGGATTGAATAACACATCTGTCTGACCAAGAGCGAAATCAACTTTTGGGAGCCTTGACGTCACGATGATGCATTCTTTGTGCTCACCGAATCTCCTGCTTACAAAGGATGCCCTCGCCGTGTTTTTCACTCATAGCAGTACATCCAGCCAAGGTTTCTTCATTCACTGTCTTCAACTTTTCGTTGGTGTTCAGGCGGCATCTTTCCTCAGATGCTCCAGGGCTCAAAAAGTCTCTGATAGTCGTTCGATGGGATATTACTCTATAGACAGTTTTTCATGAAATTCCAAGTGATTTATCTACGGAGCTCTGAGTTGCACCTGGCTGTTTTAGCATTTCCAACACATTCTGATCTATACGGGCCTGCGCTTTTTGAAGTCAAGCGATACTGTTCTCGACTGTTGGCACTGGTGTGTTTTCCTCGCAAAGACTATCCAATCAATGAACAGTGTCACTTTCGCGTCACACTATTTGAACTAGTTGTCATTGGCTGAGTGCGATATTGCAGGTCGGTTGGTCAATGACCGTCCCGAACATTGGTCAATGACCGAGTGAGTAGTGATCAAGAATTGCGACGTATTTAGGGGCGGCATTGCAGAGTCAGAAACTGCTTTATTACACATACGACTGATTTTGAAACTACCAAAAAGGAGTGGAAGATATTGAAAAATGCGACTTCTCTGACAGCTTTGTCAAGACCGCGGACACCTTCTTGCAAGTTCATTTTACATTCGTATATTGAGCAAAGACATCCGCATCCATAAAATACAAAGTATCTTTAAATTGATTTTATGTTTGCGTTCGAATGATTGAGTTAGCAACCTCCTCTCCTGTTATTGCCGATAAAAAGCATGTAAATCTGTTTGGACTCAGAAGTTACGATCGAGCAATAACAGTTGGTAATCGAGGACAGGATTTAAGTTTCTCCTGATCGATGTTCTGCACTTGAAAACGCTTCCCAAATCTGAAGATGCGGTCGGGATGAAGAGATAGCGACCCTGGTTATCTGATCAGTCTGATACTTCATAACAGATGAACGAACAGTAAAATAGATCAATGGCTCTTTCGGAATAATTCCCCTCTCTATTCATGTATAAAGCATACCAAAAATGTTACCTCAAGTAAAAACAGAAAGCTGAGGTGCGGTACGTTGACCTGGACTGAATTATCTATTTATTTACTGATTGTGGTAGATTTGGACTGTGTGCCCGCAAATTCAATGGAATTTTGAGTGAGGTGCATTGTGTTGATCGTACAACGAGTGCGCACGCACCATGGCACATCATTCTAGTAATCAAGTAATTAGTATTTATTACATATTATAAAGGTATACATAATGATGGATTGTTTGCATCAAGTAACCATGTCACGTTTCATATCCCATAGTGTCTTCAGTCGCAAATCATTAAGTTCTCGGATGCCCTGTCCCGGGAATCAAGACGAGCCATAAGTTTAGGGGTTTTCAGGGAGGTCCTCTACTCCTTAACGCACATCCTTTTCAGTCATAATCCGCATTTCTCCGGTCATCCATGTTCGGGGTTGTCCAGCAGTAGTAGGCACAAAGTAATGGGTGGTGTTCCGTTATTCAAAGCGTATGCCTGCATCACTGCAGATGTTAAAACAAACCGGTGTTTGGTGATAAAGAACTACCTTCACCCGGAACCAGCTGAATGAAACATTCATTCTTGGCTTGTTACCCTCACAAAACACGGACAAAGCTTCGTGGTCACTGACTCGAATATCGACACTTGATCATCATCACCATCAGATCGAGCACACATACATTAGTGTTGTACGAACAGTGCTTTTCTACATCCGGTCTTTCAGAAAAAGCGTGATATCATGCCTATCTCATAGGTATCTGAAATTTGATCTCCTCACACAACGTCACCTTCCGGAAGGCAGATATCACGACGACTTCCAGACTCATATCCCCAGATGTCAATACGGTGGGAGCTCCAGCCAGTCGTGTCGCAGTACATCAAATTTTGAGAGGCAGTAAAACACCGAATTGGTCTTGGCCGCAGTCTACGGATCTTTAAATAGGTGCAGATGGAACATTGTGTATTAGAAGCTGATGTTAAACGCGCGTAACGCCCCGGCAATTTTGCATTCAAGCTTCCTGAATACTCCCTGGTCCTGGAGGGCATTCCACAGCCCTTCGCATTGAAGTTCACAAAACAAAACAATATACGTGAGCAAACATATTTTTCCAGATAGTTTACTCACGTTACCATGGACGGTGTGATATTCACGGATGGCTGCTCTTATACCCAAACCAAGGTGTACCTCAACAGTTCCATTGAAGGGGATAGAACAGCTCATCCAGCTAGTTATGTGCTTGCAATTGTTACAAGTTGGTAGAGCCATTCGAAATGCGCAGCAAGTAATGCGAATTACGTGTGCGATTAATTTTTTATTCTTCCAACCGAGGACAGTTTCGTACTCTGCTCCCGTGACACACTTTTGATTCGTCCACCCCTATGTTCCACAGCTTAAAACAGTCCCAGCATTTTTTTCAACACCGCTTTCAATAGAGATCTTGTCCTCTCCACCAAACTGTCTCAATCTCAAGCCGGCTGGAGAACAGTTGTCAATTAAAGGTGTTCCGTTTGATCGCCATAAATGAACACAGTTGTGAGATGCATATTGCCAGATAGGCTTCCTCGGTGAGCACATTTTGCGGGTTCAGATAGTCGATAGAAAGTCATGTCAGTCAACAGTCTGGCAAGATGGAATACAAACCTTGGTCAGAAAGCTTCACCAAGTTAACTTTCTTGGTTGGGGACTTCGGGATCAACCGTATCCAGGATCCAAAACATCGAGTGATGGGGATAAAGGTCAAGAACAATGGTAATGATGCATCTGCTCAGGTTGTGCACTCATGTAGTTTACCTGCTTTCTAGATCTGGTTCTTGACTTTAGTTTATTATGTTTTCCACTTACTCTATTCTCACCGATCCATCAAGTAGCTACTTGGAGAACAGCGACTAAAGGATTCTGTTCTCAATCAATGATGACTAACCATCCACCTCAATGCACAGTCTCCGAGAGCCGCACGAAACGGGTTAGGTTACAAACGTGTGCAACCATCTAGGACGGTCCCGAAGACAGATTTAAGTAAACAGCGCTACTTGGTTCACACATGACAACTTCTATACCGGATCGATTGATTGGACCATGACGACACTGATCTACAATTCACTACTTTAAGACTGTGATGTACCATGTCCAACTGCCCGAATTCCCTATCACCAGACTAATCCAACCAACTGAAGCAGGAAACAACTCGCGGAGACTAAGACTAGTCGAGTATTGCTTTCAATACAAATCCCTCAATCAATGGTCTTCATCTGACGTTCTGGCCTCCCTGCCCAAGCTGAAAACAACTGTTCTGCAACAGGCATGGGCCGTACCCCAGGAAATCACTCGATAATAAGAAGGCTAAAACAGGTTGAGTGTAACCCAGAAGATCAAATCTATTGCAAAGTGAGTACTCTGCAATTAGGCCGCTCCTACTTGGTTTGCTGTGCAAAGTTTGCGAGTGCACTCGAGAATAAAAAGTCCTATCGGCATTGTGGATACCATTTCGTATCGTGTTCACATAAGTTTTTTTTAAATTATTTTCATAAACACACCTGAGTTTAGCCTCTGTCAAATAAAACACGGAACAATAGTCTCTAGAAAAAGAGAAAAGAGTGTAAGATTTTCTCGAGAGTATGATATTGCTAGGATGCCGAGGTCAAAGAAAGTGAATGCTCTTAGGGAATTCAGAACGGGAGCGTTCGGGTAAACAAAGCTTGTTACGCAATGCAGCCAGAGTGTGAAAACCATCGGGGCCGGTGTCTAGTTCATCAGATCATACACCCTCTGGACGAGGTCAAACGTCCAAGGTACCAAATACACCTTGATCCCCAATCGGGCCGGTAACCACTAGCACAATCAGGAAGGTGTGTGTGGCTCGTTGGTTTGGAATCAGGGTTTTCAGCCAATTGCCCTAAGTGAACTGCCAGGGGTTCCGTGACCCGACCACAGCCCCGGATTTTGGCTTCAAGTCCTCTCATTTTGATGGAAAACACCTCCGCTACGAGAAGGGCTTCCTCAGCAGAAGCTATTCGAAAGGTTTGGTCGTGTTTTGTGAGGTGCAAGGGAAGAGTGACCATCCGCAACCCGAGACACCTACGCCCGACCGTATTAGGGCTTTCACGTAGGTGTTCCACGGATAATTGGACGAAAGCGTAAAAATCGTGGATGAACACAGTGAACTCGATTGTTGAACCTGTTGACGGGGTCTGAGGAATCCACCTATGGAACCGCAATCTCCGAACTGCTCAAAAAGACAGTACACCTCCAGTAGGTAAGAGGCGTAAAAAGTTGAATAGTACCGATGGAATAGACGCATAAATCCAGTGAGATGATCGAAAAATTTGTTTCACAAAAATGATCCTGAAATTTAAGTCAGGATCATCCGAAGTAAAACAATCTGGTGAACAATACATTAGTGTCACAAGAGAATACGGTAGTTCGCCGTGAACCACGTACAAATCAATTGCCCTGAAACGGCACAGCCCTCTACATTCTTCACCCTGGAAATAGCACTGAATACAACGAGCAACAGTTGGTATTTTTCGCGCAAACACAACCACCACATTTTGTTTGTTCTGGCCTCGCATTTCACAATCTGAAACTTCATTCATCATGAGCTTGACCGAAATGGACGAGAATGATGCAGACACAAAAAGTACATCAATATTTGCGGCCGACCTCATGCCAATGCTGATCTGTCTTGCTTTCCTTCTCGCCTCGTGGAACAATCACCAGTGAGTCGCACTGCTGCTGTACGGACGAAATAAGCCGGTCGCTGAGGTTCAAAGCATGACTCAAGGATCATTGTACTGTGTGTGTACCACAGACACACACACACACGGACTTCAGTTGATTCCTTTGCGATTCCTGGAAATCGACCACCGGTACTGTGTATTTCCCAGCCCCTGTGTCTCAAGTTTTCGAAAAGGCGTAAAAAATTTGAAGATGATACTGATCTGAGCTGACCATTCTTCAGACTTCACCTTCACACNACAATCATCGGTTCATCCAGTCAACCATATACACTCGGAAGCACTAGACTCGAGTTTCGCTCTTATTAGAGCTCACCAGTTGTGCATATCCACCGTCCATCGTCCTGGCTTTGAACTCCGGACGCATCGCATGGAAGGCGTGTGTGTGTTACCACTACTGTGCTAACCAGCTCATACCAGAGCAGAACGGAATTGTCAATTTATCTTCAGTGTTGGTCAGTCAGTTCACTGTTAGTGACAGCAAGGAAGATGGACAAAGTTGACTGCCTGTTAACTCCAACCGAAAGTCTCCCATCAAGTCAGATCTTCCATGCAGGTTACGGGCTGACTTGCCACTAACCTGCTAGGC
>UZAN01041093.1:41983-55803 GCA_900618425.1 Echinostoma caproni
AGTGGATGTTCTTGATTTTGCACTTTTACAACAATTCATTAATTTACCAACGTCAAAAGCTTCCCTACAGTTCTTTTATTAAAATATTTTTGTGTTTATGTGTCTGAAGTGCAAATTTCGGCTTTTGATGCAAACGATTAAGAAATAGGTTACCATAAAATGCCCACCAAAGTGAGAAGACGAAAAGTCGACATCCGGGGCTATAACCAAGTTGGTGGACCACTTTCGGTTCACCTAGGTGAGTTGGCCAAAAATCCTGATCCCAAACCAACCACGAGGAGGCGTACAAACCACACCCACACCTTTTCGGTTGTGGCAGTGGTCACTGGCTTGATTGGGCACTTTGGACGTTTGACCCCGTCCGAAGGGTGAATGATCCGATGAACTGGACACCGGCTCCCAATGGACTGCGGTTTTTACACACCATCCCGCTGCTTTGCGGGCCAGGCTTTAACTAGCCGAAGGCTCCGGTTGTGGATTCCTCAAGAAAGTTTATCTGCCTTGGCTTGGGTAACCTGACAGGATTCAGTCCAAAAGCCAATCATGGAACGTTTTTTCTTTTTATAAAGGTTATCGTACCATGATTTGCCTGGCACACAGTCTGTCCTCAGACAAATGTAATATATATATATATATATATAGAGAGAGAGAGAGAGAGAGTTGGTGGAGTGGTCACTTTTGTCAACTCACGTGAGTATGACAATACTCAAATAATGTTGAATTTATCAACCGGCAAAAATATTTGTACTTTTGTATGCTGGAAGCCACCGTTTTTGGTCAATTTCGTTTTAGTCTCTGAATATGCTGTCCCCGATACACTGTTTGTTGATAGTATACCAACAAGATTTCTCCACTTTTATTAAACAGTCATTGTGCATTACAACTGGTGACTTTAATCGCTTTGATACTTTCCTTTTAATTACTTTGGGTTTATTGAACCCTGTCAAGTTCTCCATTTGAACTAATGCTCATCTCGATGGCACCTGTGGATAGTATTCATTTGTTTCATGTTCTTAAAAGAGCCCCGGTTAGCACTGGTGACCACTGTACAATTATTCTCTACCCTAATATATACTGGAAAACTAACCATTATCTTTATTCCCGACCCACCCTTCTTACTCTAAAGGAGAAAAATTGTTTTTCTGAGAATTTGACCAGGCTGAAAGACGCAGCCTCTTCTATTGACCTTTCTGTTTCCCAATATTTAGATTTATTTATCTTGCAAAAATCTTACTGATTATCATCTTAATTTCTGCTATGACCAAACTTGTCCCGTTGAAATTCTTATCTATATTCAAACTGATAAGTTTTCCTCCGGCTACCTTCAGCGATTCCGTCGTGTCGAAGAGACGGCTCACACGACCGGTAGGCGTAAGACTGTAAAAGAACTATCTGTTCTGATTAAAGCGGATGAAAGACGCCTGAATGGAACGTACGTAGTGACCGTTTGGAGAAATAAAAGCTGTCGTGAGGTGTGGACTACCCTCACGAAACTCTGTGACTCACACGTCAGCTTTTGTTCCTACTTTGACGAGCCAAATAACCATTTTGCTTCTACACGTGCCGCAAGCTCCGCCTCCACCGTCTTTTACAACCCATCGTGCAATTAGCCCAATTGATCCGAACGAGTTCTCCAAGTCTGGAGAAGACTCAAGATCAACAAAGCTCATTATACCGATCGATCAGCACCCCGTTTCTTAAGAACATGCACCGATCAGCCCACAGCACTTGTTGCTGAATTGTTCAGTACGGGTTTGTCATCTGAAACAACTCCCGACTGTTGGAGGTCAGTCTGCATGAGAAGAATCCCAAGTACAGGATCATCGCAGTACTGTCCACTTGTCTGCAAATCCGTGTTGTTGAAAGCTTTTTAGAATTTTTGTTGCTCCGAACTATACCCCTATGTAACTCTCATGATTCAGTACAGTTTGCCTCCAAACGCCATCTGTCCACAAGAGACGCAGTTGCCGAAATTTTTCATTCTTTTGTATGAACTTTTTTCTTTGACTATAGTGTCGAATTTGTTTTCCGTTATTTTTTTGTGACCGCAATAATATATACATATATATTCACTGTAAAAGTTCGTAAATTGCTGGAATTTCACAAGTGCAGTGCACAAACCGTTTCTTGACTTGGTCTGTTAATGAATGCTTGCATAAAAAGCTGTCACGAATCTCTTTTACGGGGCATGTGGATGAAATATTTCTCTCACGACCCATCTGTCGATTTCAACTGAACGACCACTAGTTGTCTATTAGAGAGAATCAAGCACCCGAGAACCTTACTTTGAAACTCGTCCGGAAATTGGAACCAATAAACCGATGCGAATTCATTTTTCACCAAAGAGGAACAATGACGGCAGTTTCGGAGATGGTATAAAGGGGCAGTTGGGGATTGGACAACCTGCTAGGTAGCCAAATTACAGCCAAAACAATGGATGCGATTAGCAGTTGTTGATGTTGTTATTGAGCACATGTGAACCAACCAAATTAGGCTTCACACACGGGATCAATACCCACGTTTACGTAACAATCAGCGTACGCGCGTGACCGTGTTTGCAAATTTAGTGCACATATCAGAGGCAAACGAACCAGATCCCGTATCGACACATCACTTTATCTCTTCTTGCAGCAACTGCATCAAACAAATGTGGAATCGGGTTGATGTGGGTATTCCATGGTTCAGGTGAGATGGAGCGAGCGGATTGTCGGCACTGAGCTAGAACCCGGTTTCTCTGGGGTTAATCCGCTGACACAACAAAGTCGCAAGAGTGAGCATGATATAGTGGAGCACATGAAACGGATTAAAAACACTCATCCACTGAACTGTGTCCAGTTCACCAAATCGAGCGAGCCATGTGCAGGTTGACAGAAAATGCGGAGATGCATCGGAAAAAATGTGCGGGTATAGATCAGGTGGAGTGCGTGTTTCCCATTTTCAGGATTGGGGTCCGAAAGACTTTGCAGCCGATTTGTGGAAGACAACAAATCATAGGCAGTACAGGAAATTTTGTCGTTATTTCCAATCAGGTCAGACTGCGCAGTTAGACCGTGTTTTATGAGCCGCAGTGGTTCATTTTATTCTTTCCTCTATCAAGTGGGTATTCCATTTTACACTTAGGTATTGATCTTGTAAATAGTGTGAGAGTCATTGTGGCGACCGACGAAGTTCGAATCCTTATGTGCTACTGTATGATGGCAGTGATAAACTAGGCCTTAGTCTCGGAGTTAACAAAACTCCTGGGCTCAGTGTGGGAGAGAGAACAGATTCCAACTGAATGGTGTGAATCGGTCATCATACTGATTTACAAGAAAGGTGACAAATCCTCTTGTGAAAACCACAGAGGAATTAGTTTAATCAACATCGTCTCTAAACTTCTCGCCGGATCATACTCCGTCGACTGTCTGTAGCACGTAAACGGTGCACACGGGAGAACCAGGCTGGTCGAGGTTGTATCGACCACATCTTCACTCTTCGCCAAAGTCTGGAGCACTGGCATTTCTTTCGTGGACCCACTATTTCTGTCTTCCTGTATCTGAAAGCCGTTTTCGACTCAGTCAACCGGTGTAAACCCATTCACTGCCTTACCTAGAAGGGTGTACCCGAGGAGTTAATTTCATAATTACGACACCTTTATACTAAATCCCAATATCGTAACTCTACAGTGTCCTCATTAGCATGCAATCTAGTTAACAAAGATCAGGTTTTCTCAGAATTCGTTAACAGTTTTGGGATTTAAACCCCTTTTTTGATTATAATTTTTATTTTTTCCCTCACTCCAACCTGTACATTTGTCCTGTACATGATGTCGACAGAAGTTATTACAATACAATACAAGTCGAGTTCGTGCTGACGGCACTTTTTCGCCCGAGTTCAACACGGAAAGTGGAGTTCATTAGGGTTGTCCTCTTTCCCTTTTTCTATTTAACTTTGTGATAGATTTGATTATGGAAACAGCAACCGCTTGTAGGTATTTTCCAGAATAAAACTTGGTCTTCCTCCTTACCTAGGCGACAAAAGGGGGTAGCCTGCAAACAGATACCAAAACCTGGACAGATTACAGTGGGTGCTGAAAATAATTGTTGGAAGCAAAGGGAAGAGGGATGAAGTAAAGAAACTCAAAAGTCTGGCTCTAGAATGGTCAAACAAACGAGCCTCCCTATTCAAATCAAACGACACTCGGCTTACCCAGAATGGCCATCAGAATGCTTGGTTCACGAGATTTGATTTGTTGCAAGAACGGGACAACTTCGTCCATGACCATCCATTTGTCCAAATGATCTAACAATTTTCCGAGACAAATCAGACAATTGATACGCGTCTGTGTTGTGTGCAGGGATGGGGTTGAGAAGAAGTGGTCAAAATGTGAACAACCAGTAAACAGTAGAATAAAGCACGGAAAGTAAAACTCTTGAATGATTAAGCTGACAGTAGACAGCTGTTGTCTGTCTTAACACACACATATCCACTGCCAAACTTAGTTTGTAAATTATCACTACCATGAACACTATCTGAACATGACGTGGAACGGTGAACTACAGCGAGTTTCAATGCGGTTCATTCCTTCCACAACAGGGCATATGCGGTGCCGGATAATGTTTGGTCGGCAAAACCTACATGAATCAAGAGACGATTATCGCATTCGGTCGCGGCTAAGGATAATCAGTCTGTGAGGAGTACTTTGTATGCATGGATGTCGAATTAATTAGGCGTGAGAAGTGAATACACAGTCCCGGAGAAAGAAGACATATCGAATATATAATGTGGACGACCAAAAACATGTTGGTGGGATAGCTGTTGTGCCTGAAGAATTAAACTAAACTAAATTAAACTAATTCTACCTAGAACTGTACGCACCAATCGGTATGCATCTGGTCCACTGCGGTAAAGACTATGGGATTTCAGTCGGAACTCAGATAATGGAAAAGAGCAAAGATGCGACGAGAATACTGCTGACCACATCTGGTCGCGTTCGCTGGAGCCCACGCCAAGGAGTCTAATTCAGTTCGGTCAGCTCAACTGCAAGTTTCACGTTGTTGGTGAACTATGGACTGATCGCGTTTTAGTTCGACTCACGTGGTCATCTATCAAGGCAACGCAGCGACCACTTTGATTAAGAATGAGCAAACTTCTTCAATTCCACTCCAATCGTTATTGAAAACGAAAGGAAAAATAGATAAAAATCGGATTTAAAATAGACGGGAAGTTGAGAACCCGATCCAGCAGTCCATCCCCACCACGCAGTAGTCTACAGTATTTACTGAATCGTTCGGGTGCTGGTTACGCCAGACTCCAAAAAACACCACGGTCTGTGCAATGACTGCTCCCGCATTTGTCTTTTTTCTTGTAATAGTTCCACTGTGTTGCTACACAACACAGCACTGTTAGAAGTAAACATCGATTATCAGAGTTGAACTATTTCAGCGTTCCTCTTCAATTAAATTGCTGGCAAAATATTTTAGAACGCATAAAGTAAGCTCCAGAGCGGCCGAAGAAAAACTATGTGATTTAGAGTATGCTGACGACATCGTCTGTCTGTTTGAACGTAAGGAGGCGCAAAGTGCACTTGACAGACAAGTTCTGTTACTTTATTCGATATGCACTTTTTGCCCTCAAATTGATGCTGCAAGATTGAGCGTCGTCTCCTCCTGCTCTGATGCCTAAGAATCCCCGATAGTGAATTGCTTTTTTCACTTCCGGTAGCTCAATAAAGAGATAACCGCTTGCACTTCCTGTTTCAAGCTAAGTACGCTGGAGTGAAACACATTCTGAGCCGTCGTGCAGTTTACTTAAAATCGAAAAGTCGCGTATACTGCGCAACTGTACAGTCACACCGAATACATACCATAGTAGGCTTCACGGGTTAGGACACACGTTGCGCCTACCTAGTTATCGTTTACAGCCCCGCGTCTTGTTTGCTGTTACTGTTCCATGTTGGAGGGGATGATGTGCAGATCAACAGATGACATGAGACACGAAGGGACGCTCAGAGTGGGAGTTTCCCTTCTTTCAAGTTGGGGTCCGGAAGAATCTATAGCTGTCTGGTTGAAGACGATGAAGATAAAGCAACGAATCGACAGTAGTGGTGTTCTTCCTGTCACTTCTTATCAGACCCGAATGATTAAAACAGTGTCTACGCGTGGTTAGATTGTTTACTCCATGTGTTAACCACAGGGATTAACTTGCTTTTCTTCTATTTCGAAATAGGCCAACTCCCCAACCACCTTACAAATTTGTACTCACTTAGTATACTTTATAAGCTTGCAACGATCAGCTAAGTAAGATGTTAAGAGAAATCAAGCGCAGAAATCTTTTACTTCGATACGGGAACACTCAAGCCCTGGAATTGGCAGTGAAGAAGCACAAAACTGAATCGATCCGATCAACAGTGTTATTGTCAACCAACAAAGTTAAGGGGCACAAGCAGAGTTTGAACCTTGAATTATTTTATTACTGATTTGAGAAACTATCACTTGGGTTTTCGAAAACCGTCACTTTGAATTGAGAAAGAAACACTGTGGTCAGATCTGCTTCCGTTCAGTGCACCTTACTGCTTCATTAATCAGACGTTTTTCTACCCCAGGATTGACCACCTGTCTTCTCACACTCTATCTATGTTGGAATGAGACAGATCTCAGTTGTGCTTGTTATCGAGCTCGGTGGGTCGGTGAGGCCGTGCGATTTGCGCGAGACAGCTAAGCTGGACCTGACTCGATAAGTAAGAACGGCGACGCACTGCTTCGTGCGCGCTACAGCTAAGGCACAACTGGTGCGAGTTACTCGGGTATTGATGACAGCCCATCACAGTAACTAGGACCAGATACGAGTTCCGTGCTTACGGTGCGATGCACCTCCTAGTTTCGGATAACAAAATTTGTAGTGGGTTATTGGTGATTGGGTTGTTTCTCATCAATGGCCTAGCAACTACAACCAATTATGCCTCAACTGTAACTCGCCCGTTCCCGTCTCAAAAGCCATTCTAACAGAACCGAATAGAACGCAGTCGATTCGTTTGATAAAGAGATATTTTTGAACTTAAAGGCGGAGGATCGTTGCCAGAAGCGTTGCGGCATAAAGAACAGCCACAAATTACAGCGGAAATTTTGCACAACCTCTCGCGGTTGGCAAGCCATACGATGGAACAAATAATGACCACTGTGAGGACTCTAGGAACGAACAACATGCCAGACAGAAGTCTGCCTCATTTCAACACGGAAGAAACGGGGGAAGACAGCTTGTCCAACACGGGGTACAAAAAAACGTGATCACTTGATCAATGAGGTGGATTTAACCACAGCGTTTCTTTCTCAATTCAAAGTGACGGTTTCGCAAATCAAAGTGATAGTTTCTTAAATCAATCTTAAAATGGTAGAGAACTCGAAGCATACAAGTGACTGCGAGCATAACATTGACCTTTATATGCAGGATGGAGACACACTGGAGCTTATTCAATAAGCAATCGTCTATAATACGTTTCAAAACCATTCGACACCAGTTTCAAAGCGGAAGTGGGGATTTTAATTGTGAGAATATAATTTGGAACAAAGAGTTCTTTTTATGGATTGAATCAATACCGAGAGGAGACTAACTGCGCGAGGTGTAAACGTTTCGTTCACGTTTCACCAATAACTGGCGTAAAACAATCTGGCATATTAGGCTGATTAATTATAGTGAACGAACGTGTACACTTAAACTAAGAATACCAGAAATAGGGACGAGAGATCAACACCATGTTAAGTGAAGTGATCGCGTCAACAACTTTTGAGCGCACGAAACCCGGGCAGTAAGATCGAATAAACAAAGATTCACTTAACTGCTCAGATTATAGCATTGCGTTTACAGAGCAGATGTTTCAAAGACGAAATACTGTTCAGTGTCCTGTTGACATCAGGATTTCCTTATAAAGTGACAGTCGACGTAGAATTGATTGACTATAGTGTGCATTCTATTTTTTCTACCCTATTTTTATTACACACAATTTGAGTTACAATAAAAGGGGAAATCCTGTAGATAAACAGCACACTGTAAAAGGGAGTAGGGGAACATCCATTTAAGATGCAGTTTATTGATTCTGCGCTTAAAGAGAGTAAGGGTGTAAAGTTGGAGAAAGACAAGGTGGAGGGGTGTTCTAAAATTTGGCCGTACGGTGAAAAAAAGAAGATTGGAGCAGAGAAGTAGGATATTTGGTGAACGAAATATAATAAGGATGATTAGAGGCATGTGTACGGGACGGGCGAGCAGAAGTTACAGGAAGAGGCACTGCGGATACAAGCTCCGAAGAACAAAAACCAAAGTAAAAATGGTAGAGTAGGGACGTAAAAGCAACTGTCCGACGATGAGCTAGTGACTACAGATTGGAGATTAGGGAAAGATCATCGATCAACCGGACGGCATTTTGTTGAACACAGTCAAGTAGGGGAAGAGAAGAAGACAGCCTCATTGCACACATGACTGCAGTATTCAAGAGCAGGGTGGATTTGAGCTTTGTACAGTAGAAGACGAACTGGGGAGAAGCGTCCGGTGCGGAATAGGAAGTCAACCCTGAGCGCAGCACGAGAAGCATGCTGAGCTATAAAAGGGAACAGGCATAGAGAAGAATTTAAAGGTAATTTAAGAAGGGAAAAAGTCCTTGGAACTCATTTGGGTGGAATCAAAAGATAAATTGGCAGGAAATTAATGGTTTTACAGAAATTGAAAGGTTTTTGAAGCATTGAATATAACATGGCTGGCAAAACCCCGAGAGCAGAAGTGCTCAAGATCTGAGTCCAGTGACGCATTACCAGTACTACGATCACGATCGATATTGGTTTGGGCATAACGAGTAGTGCGGTAGGAAAGAGAGCAGTGGAAGGCAGCGTCATCGGCATAAGAATGGATTGCGTTGACAATTTTAGAAAAGGTCATTGATAAGTAGAAGGAAGAGGGTGGGCGTAAGTACTGAGCCTGGGGAGAACGTTAGCATTCACACGGAACGGTGGAGATAAAGTCCCATCAAAAAGGATGGATCTGGTTCGGTTATTGAGGAAGCTTGATATCCACCTTAGAGCGCCGGAGGGAACCCGAACATGGTCAGTTTCACCCATGTTAAACTCGGTCGAAGGTCTTTGAGATGTCAAGGCACATTAGCTAAAATTCACGATCCGAAAAGTCAGGATTTCAGAGTCTGGAGGAGGCGACTGATTGATGGATAAGGGCGTGGACACTAGCTTTGGGCAGAAAGGAGTGGAAAGTGTAGTTAGGGACTTGAAAAGGGGTGGTATCTGACGAGGGAGGGGGGATTTGTGTTTCGGTTACGAACAAAACTAGCAGAGAAGAAGAATGGAGAAAATTGTGTACAGAATCAATATTGCGGTTCAGACCGCGCATGTTGGTGAATGCGATGAGCGTGTTTGCATTACAAGTGCGTAGAGCGAGCGAGAGAGCCCGCATGATTTTGTATTGTCATGTTTATGCTGTGAGAAGGAAACCGGCAATCATGATCCTGAGACTTGGAGTGGCGGACCAATTAAGTCCTCAATAAATCAGACGGGATAGTGAGCCGGGCGACGGCAGAACCGTTTATTGAGATGACAAACACGAATAGTCGGTGCGGCTTTGTATCCGGCGCGATCAGTACAACGGCAGACAACAATCGCGTTAATCCAACCCGGATTCACAATATTAGGGTTGCACTGCATGTTCGCGCAGGTTTGTCAAGGTAATGACCTTGAGTAACAGAAAGTCGATAAACTGAAAAATCAATGAGGTTTGGCAGTGAACCATCACATTACGTTCAGGAGTTTTGGTGACTGAGAACTCCCAAGCGTTGTGTAAGAGCGGCGACAATCTTCCGGGATTCCACAAAGTAGGTATGGGGTGTATGGCGTGAGGTGAATGGAAGATAATCTTGCTCGAATGTGTTCTTGAGTCTCCCTGTGG
Organism: Echinostoma caproni; assembly: GCA_900618425.1. Classification (NCBI taxonomy): domain Eukaryota; kingdom Metazoa; phylum Platyhelminthes; class Trematoda; order Plagiorchiida; family Echinostomatidae; genus Echinostoma; species Echinostoma caproni. The sequence goes on from UZAN01041093.1 coordinate 51,902, forward strand.
CAATTCTCCTGGTTCGAACGAAAAACAACGGAGGAATCTAAAAGTCACGCTTTTATGATCGGATCTGACTTGGATGAGAGCAAGAACAAAACAGCACAACAACTCACGAAAACAAATAAATCTGTCAACAGTAATAAGAATGAGGAATTCGGAACTTTTCGGATAGTACGTGTTACAACTGCGTGACAGAGAACGCAAGACTCACGGTGAGCAGATCGGATCGGAAGAACAGTTTCTGAATGCGCGGAAGGACGGCATTTTTTAATGTAGTCAATTCCATCATCTGACTGATAGACGGTAAAGAGCGGAGACACAATTCCTACAGGTATTTATAACGAAAGAGATACGGAGAGGAGCATCATAATTGAACAACTGAGCAAGCAATTAAAACAAAAGCAGCTGAAAAAGCCAACCACCAGCTGACATACATAAATCTAGTGAGATAGCATTGGAGAAAAAAATATATAGTCAATGATGAAAACAATATGAAGTGGATTTTATTTATCACAGCTGTAATGTCCGAGGAACAAGACACCGACATTTTCACGGAAACTATCCATAAATACATAAAAATGCACTGATCTTGTACTTCTATGAGCTGTCTAAAGTTAAGCGCAGGGCAGAAACTTGACACCGAAATAACCAATCATGCTGAGAAACATTCACTGCTGAGTGACAAATGTCCCAGTAACTTGAGGACAAGCACGGGGCCAACGCGCCGACAATGATAAAGGTTTAGGTAAAGATAACTGAAAGGAAATGGGGAAAACAGAGAACAGGAAGAACAAACGAACAATTTTTTTTTAGTTTCACCGTACACATTTCGATATTTTGGTCTACTACGGAGAACTCCGTTTCAACAAACCATACCTCTATCGCGCCACTGAATTCTATTCTGAGCCATATATCAGCATCTCTAACCATCTGTAATGTTCACCCCTTGGGTCCCAGCCTGAAAGATGAGCTGCACCAAGCGAAACCATAGCTATGGCTAAGCTCCTCATATTTCTGCCAGATCAAAGTCTGAACGCTGCAACGCTCCTTCTAGCCTTGACAAAAAACGTGCAAAAAGAGCACGGAAAGGTAGACGACTAGAAGGTATAGGCAAAACATGACCGAGTCATTGGAGGACGTGAAAAGCGACTACTTCCGTTAGAGAACGACTAGCCGCACCCAACACAAGACGACAAATCTCGTCGTTGCTCACATAATGTTCCCATTAGAAATGAGCAAAGCTTCGAAAGCATCAGTGGTCTTATTCAGAAGGTTGATTAGCACCCTCACCTCGGAGAAGCTAGGTCTCCCAACCGTAAAGTAGAACACTACGAACCGCGGCTATATATATATATATATCACACTTGTCTGAGGACAGTTTGTGTGCCAGGCAAATTATGGTTCAATAATCATTATAAAAACGAAAAGATGTTCCCTGGAGAAGTCGAATGTTCTTTTGGCGATACAGGTATCGCAGGTTGGTAAAACCTGTCCTAGCTTTTGCTATTCGTTATATGATCACCTCCAGCTGCGATCAAGCTACTGAGGTAATTAAAGCTCTCGACTACTTCTAACTGATTACCTGAAAGGATGAATGCAGTCACAGGCTTCTGCCGGTTTTGTACAAGCATTTGCACCTGGATAGTACATCGCACATACCATGCCTGGATACGTTCATCGCCAAACGGTTTAAGGCATGTTGGACTACCTGCCTTTTTTCTAATGTTCATTCAAATGGGCAACCGAAAGATAGCAACCAAAACCGGCGCACGATAGTGCATGGCTAATGGTTGTACAAACCGAACTGTCATTGGAATATTTTAAGGAGTTCTACTCCACTGTTTGCTAGACCGGACAAAGCATTCCGTAGAAAATCATCTGTGACAAAGTAGAAGAGAAATGGGGATATAGGGCAGCCTTGTTGCACTCCAATGGAGACAGCAAAGAGTGGTGAAAGCTGGCAATAGACTCTCACAAGACCTGAGGTATGAAGATAAACTCTTCGAGGATCGACACATCCCTCTCAGGTACTCCATTTCTAAACAAACAGTTCCATAGTGAGGTTCTATAGATGGAGACGAAGGCCAAGCAGTTTCGTTCAGTTTTTTAAAACCATTACCCTGCATTTTCATGCGCCGGTTTTAGTTGCTGTCTCTTGGATAAAAGAGCAGAATAAAGATTGGAATGTTGAAAGCAAATTCAAGCGGAAGATTGAGAATTCATATAGAATAATGATAGGGGAATAATGAGTGAATGANCCCAGCCATATCACTCAGTGTCTCTAACCATCGGTTACGATCATCCCGAGGTTCCCAGCCAGGGAGCCTCACAGGGTCTATGTGATCTAGTCTCCTGATTAGAGTTTTCATACCCTCATCCCAGGTCTTAGTTTGACCACCTTTGATCTTTTTCCATCCTCTACCAGCCTTGGCAACCTATCTGGTGGCATGCGTAACACATGTCCCAACTAACCCAATCTATGGAGGTCGGCTACCTGTTCCAGTGGACGACCGCGATTACCTAAAACTCTACGCCTAANCTCAGCATTGCTAGTCCGGTTACCCCACCACACTCGTGCAATGCTACGTAGACAGCGGTGTTCGAACACCGACAGTCTATTTTCATCCTGTTCCCGTAACGGCCAAGTCTCTGTACCGTAGAGCAGGACTGGCCGAATTGCTGCAGCATATACTCGACCCTTCACAGACAGCCGGATGTCGCGACGGCGCCACAAATGTTTCAAGTTTGCAAATGCCAACCGAGCCTATGTATCTGTGCCGACACTTCATCTGTGATGCGTCCGCCAGGTGGGATATAGCTGACCAGATAGCAAATGTCTAAGAACACAATGATCGTTGGTCTGTGGTAAGCATGACGGTGCTCTAGTCGGAGGGCATACATTTGATGGATACATTCATGACCGGCGTGAAACCCAGCCTGCTCCTTACACGTATTGCACGATCTACGATGCATGACGGACACCAACAGCTTATCGCTTATGGATGGCGCAAATACTGCTCGGGCACTCTCTCTTTTCACCCCTCACCCCCGACGAGGGGACTTGCTCGGTAGAAAAAACTTCAGAGAACAGAACTTGAGATTCTCTAACAAGCTTTATTCCACCATTTTTAGATAGAGCTGGCAAAGAACATCGGAGCCTGGCACTTTGTAACACCCCAGGGCTTGGATCCCCTTGCGATATCGACCTTAGAAGGGGTCTGTCGACACAGACTGTGGGACGTGTGCCGGAATAAGTGTGGGAGAAGCTGCAGCTGGTGACCAGTTAAACTTTCGGGAAGTGGGCCGCCCAGTGTGCAAGATGTCACTGTTAATTGTGACTGGGCGAGTTGTAAGCTTCATAAATCGTTTCGCTTACACCAAAGGCCTACCTACGGATGACTCGAATGAGAGGGAATTCTCCATGCTGATAGTTCGCTCGATCTCTGATGCGCGTTGAGACCACCAAATTCAGTTTCTGGGTAGGTTTGTCTCGTTACAAGCCGTGCTTCGTTACGCTCACAGCCGGTCGGAATTGATCGGCGTGCGTCAAGAAGCCACAGAGACTCAGTGAAAATCCACGATATCACGGCACGTGTCAGATCACAACTTACCAAGCTAGTAAAATACATAGCATCCTTGATAAGCGACCAGTGCTGATTGGTGCTATCAGGTGGGTTGATTCTCACTTTTCAGTCAGCGCGTTTTCAAAGACGGTTAGGCATTATGATTGAAACCTCACAACGCACTCCAACTGTCGCTGTGTATTACGTTTCGAAAGCCCACTGAAGTACATGGAGGGCTTGGCGCAAACTAATGCGTGGTCGGATTCGCGGGGATTGCTCCAGTACGAGCGACAATCTTGTATGAACCCCATCGTTTTTGGCTCATAACGATGCCGTCGATCAGCG
>UZAN01041094.1:29390-51813 GCA_900618425.1 Echinostoma caproni
GTACTAGAGTTTGTTTATTTATATGACTCATAGACTTAATACAGGCATTAGATCTTAAATCTCTACCATGATCCATTGGCCCTTCTTCATTTTTGGGCACTGGAGGCAGTCACTTTAGCATGGAGCTCACCGACTTCACTGCGAAACAGAACTTGCCAGTATTTCCAAAAAGAGAGTGACGTTTGTACGAGTCTGATCAACACTTATATATAAATATGTATATATATAAACATCTATTTCAATTTAATGCGTTTCCCCTAATTCCTACTATACCAAACCTCACATGAAATAGAAGCTCTAATCGGGCCTTGAATCAATCACAAAGTTTATCGGTAAACGACTAACTGTTACTCATTGATAGAATATAACAATATAAATAGGTTCCTTATTTTTACAAAACAAAGATGGTAAATTAGCGCTCACTGGCATAGCAATGTACAGCAAAACTGATAGACTACTTTGAAGAAGGGTGCACAGAAGAGAAACTTGAACGATACTGCAAAACACCATCGCTAACTGCTTCATGCCCCTTGGGAAAAAGCGAATTCGTATTCCCCTGTACACGACAAATATGCTCCGCATCCAAGTTACCAAAAGTAATTGGTCATCATGAAAACATTCTTAGGGTTAATAGATAACATGAAAGATTCATCAATAGAATCCTGAGAGAAAGATAGAATTATGAACCAACTGAAGAAGCTCTGGACACAAATTGTTCGTTTTGTTGGAATGTGACAACTTTTCCCGGTGATCGTGAGTCTTAATATAACCCGTATATCAGTGCTTATTCATGGTGATAAAATCCAATAAAGGAAAAACATCTAGGCTGGACGTATTAATTACTTTACCAGTAATAGGAGCACAGCTGATCGGTGACGTAACTGTCACAACACTTTAAAGAGCACTGCCCGCAATGGCATTAACACGGCGGAAAAGATGTTATAGAAAACGCAATTCACGGTTACCTAGCCCAATAGGATCACCAAATGAAGCATCAAACCGCCCTATAAATTATTTATAGCTTCCTTCCTCACTTGTCACAGTTATTGCGACCCAACACTGCAGCTATCACGGATGCAATTGTTATCCTTTTGTTATGCAACCAACTTGTGTGCACGAAAGCTATTTCTCCATGCCATTCAAATAACATGGATGAAGATCGATCGCTTATAGTACGCAACGCTGTGGTGACCTGGTGGAATGAAACACGTCACACCATTCACTCGATCCTCTTCTCTCTTCTTATCAACCACTGTAACCTCTATCCGAATGAAAATCTTCGCACTTCTACATACCGAGTTTTTTAAGAAAATCTTTATAGGTTAGTAGGTGGGTCACTGAAAACAAATTGTCTCATCTAAACGCATGTTCTCAGACGTGGAAAGTTCGTGGTCAAAATTAGTTTCACACACGAAGAAAAGACAACTGTTCTACGCTACACATGCTAAAATATATATCACCCTAGCATTGGGATAATGTTAGGGTCATTTATATGATTCTAAAAATATATTATAATAGTGCCACATGTGAGTGGAGCTGATGATTTCTTTAATATTTTGTCATTTATGCGATACAAACGGTTGAGTATTGAGACTTAATTTAATGTATTTTAAAATGCGCTGCAACTCTGTGTCTGACAAGGGACCAAGACAAGTGAATGGAGAGTTTATTCTTATTCGAACTAGTTAGCAAAAGGTAACTTTGTTTCCAAGCTGTAACTTCAACCGCGTCAGCTGTTGTATAATCAATCCTAGGTCAATCACTGCATATAAAGTGAAAAGTTAACTCGCAGTAGACACTACTTCGGCAATCCAGGTCAATAACTAGATTCAGAACATTGAAATCACTTGGGATAAAATATAATTTGCCTTCTAACGCCTAACTTGTGTGAGTAAAAATAGTCGTTCTGGGCATTCCAAAGACCTTGGCCCCAAACCAGTCCATATGTGCTTGGGGATGAGATCAGTTAATTGGGCATTATTACGCTCATCACAATGAGTGAACCAAAAGATTTTTGACCGTCATCAAACTTATCCCCAGTTTTTACTAATAAATTGAATCAACCTGGTTATCCTCAAACCCATTTCTCCCTCATTATAAATATACATAGTAAATCAAATTTAATTAAATGGTTTGTGCAGATTTTTGACGATCGTCTTTTTCCGATTGGATAAATCTGCCCCTTATGTGACTTAGTTACAAAGCATGGTGTTTCGAATAATAAGGTTTTGTGTAATCCAAAAAACTAAAAGGAAAATACTGCTAAAATAAAAAAGTACTTATCATTCAGGCAGCTGCTTTGTTATCCTGTATTTGGGCATGTTGATTAGGTATTACCTAAGCCAATCATCGGTTTCGAACAACTAGTTCCTAACTTTGACACATCCCACTGCACTTTGATCACTCAAAGGCCCAAGAGCGAACAGGACACGTTATTTGGATGCATCACGTAATAAACGTTTATCCAATAATGATGGTGGAAACGTGGGATAACCGATCTCGGTTGAAGTGGGTAATGCACTCATGTTTTAAATTCAAATTTATTTCATTAGAGGATGAGCAAAAGGTCCAAGACACATCGGCAGCTTTACGTTAGTCCAGATCATAGCCCGCAATAATCGTTTTCTCAGTCTTCTATTCGTATTTATCGCATGCTTGAGGTCAGAATGTCAATAAATGCACTTAATTCTTATTTGTTGATGTGCAAAACGTCTATGAGTCAGCAACTGAAAGACCCATAACTCCAACCGCACTTGAAGAATAAAAAAGTATAACATTAAATGATTTTACATATTTCAAAGACTCAGTTTTGTGTCCTCTTTTTTTAAGCTTAAGTGTACACTAGCAATGATGAGCGCTCAATCGAAAAAAATGCGTGCAACACTTGCTCTCAGTTTATAATTATTTCAATGAGAACAAAATAAGCAAACTATAAACAAAATCGATTTGAACTACCCTCATCATTTATGAGTCACGTGAAATCGACCAGTGAGATTTAGAGACAGGATCCTATGAAATCTCTGCAGACATCCGTCTATGTGACAAAATAAGCATACACCCACACCGTCACAAACCCGCAAGCATTGTGCTACCATCCCGTGAGTAAACGCACGAACGCTGTTTCATTTCAGATCGCCAACTAAATGATCCAATCAAATGATCGCATTGATCCACTTGATTGATAAGACAAAGTTGGAACAGACCGAAGTCAAGCCGAAGAACACACATTTTACCTTACTTTTAACATATTTGAAATATTGTATGTAGTGAACCGCAAACAGTATGCCTGAACGAAAGCAGTCAATCAAGAATAATATATCCCCGCTGGATGTGGTGTTTCTTATTGCTGTCCTCATCGGTTGTATTATGTCAATTCTGGTCTTGGCCTTGGAACCCGGACTGAGCTGTGAGTTTCCAGAGAATAGAAAATCCTTTTTACTAATATTTGACGTGTTTTATTCAGAGTTCGGAGTAGATTAGGTCGAGAGACATCGCAATACTATTTAGGAACTAGTCAAGGACTCTATTCTAAAATTATCGTTCTTATAAAAACCTCTCATGCCCCTAATATTTCATTGGGGAAACAAATTTTGAGACCTCTTGAAATGATTACTCGATAAGACATAGGGCTAACTGTTTTATGGGTTTCTCACAGACAAACACAACGCCTCTTCGGTATTTTAGTTTACATTTTTTGGAAGCTCTGTCTTGTTTATTTTATCATGGATTATCATCAAGGATTCTCGTGCGGTGAGTATGCATTAGTGTGTACAAAAACAATATGCAACCTATCGGGAGAAGCATCAATGGAACTGGCAGAGTGATGCTCCTTGTACACATTGCCGAGAAGAGTTCATTTTTGTAAAAATCTCATTTAAGATTTTTTTCATTCCATATTCTATTGTTTTTCCCACCATATTCACCAACAGTGTGCAAAATTTTCCCCAAATTTGTTTGAGGTTCTTTAATACATTTTATCTCAGACCTTTAAACGTTTTTAAACGTTCATAATACCTGCTATCCGCAAAGAAATAAAGTTGGCTCAGAGGCACACTGGGGATTACGCCTAGGAGTTATTTTTATAGTTAATTTGGGAATAAAGATGCTTTGCCGTATAACAAGATGATATGATCAAAAATGCTGATATGTGGATGATGTCTCTTGTGCTAACGAAAAAAAGTGAATAATGGGTGCCACGAAAAACCTACCGCCGCACAGCCGACGATACTGTGTTTTTAAGGTCCTATTCTGAGGGGGATTTATTTCAAAGCCACCTGTAATGAGCGGTACACCTATCTTTATTATGCTAACCGTATAGAAGCAAAACGTGTGTATTCAATTTATATAAGATCGGACACATTTATGTAAGAGATACTCTGAAGACGAAATTATCATACACATGCGAGAAATATTACTGAATAAAGTGTATTCTAATAAATTGGTTGCAATAAAATTAAATGGAAGGACAAAATCAATAAAGGTTTGACAGATTAAAGAGAAAAACCTTTCATCAGACACTCTTTCAAAGGAAATATCACCGGTTTGTTACACGCCCACAGTGAAAACGACATTTAATATCCTGTGTTTATCATGTCACAAACAGCCCGATCTTTATTTTTTGTCGTAATATGATGTCCCTTACGTAAGTGTCCCTACGAGCCGGATATCGATACGTATCATTGGAAATCCTCTCCGTAGTCTCATGTAATGATCAAGTGGAGTTACCTAATCTCCACTCTTGATAGAAACTTTCCACTCTCAAAATTCAATCCATTTTATATCCGATTTCCTAAGCAATGCATGTTGTGTAGGGCTCTAGAGATCGGTATCCGCCGAGGTAGTAGCCGCTGTGAGCAGAGGAATTCTGAGCACTTCAATGTCTCTGGTAGAAAACTGACCTAGCCACGATTAGCTCAACAGTTACAGCGTAGACAGTAGGCAATACTATACCAAGACAAATAACGATATTCGCAGGCAATCATGTCCAATATATTTTGACTGACTTGTGCTTAATTTTTCGGCTCACTCAACCTGGAACGTATTTTGAATCAAAAAGCTGTGCTACGAAATGTAATGCCGACCAACTTCACATGAACATCGACCATATTATTACTACCCTTTCATCGGAAAAGCTTCTAACATAATCATCCATGGTCTAAAGGAGGCGAAACGGTGGGTTTCACTGTGGGAAGTACAAAAAGTAAACCTGACTGAAGTTGCTATCGTATAGTTGTATTCGTATAATAGTCTACGAATCATTTTAAGCAAGACCCATTTTGGAAGCGCTCTTCCCCACAAACCTTGGAGCTTGTACCTAAAACGATGAGCCAGTATCATCATTTCAGGAGCACCATAAAAGCCGAGAAACGTTCCATCATTGTATGGCGATGTGACGTCTGTGGTTAGTTTGTTAGCGTTTGGTCATGGTGACCCCGACAGTTGGAAGTTTCAGCCCATCCATACATCATATAATAGTTTGTAAGTGCGTCGCTTGCCACACATTCCTCACTTCCCTATTCGATGTTCGCCAGTCTTCCATCGAACGCGGATCCCTTCTTCAACACTGGGTGCCCTTCACGATTAGTTGATCGACACTAGACTACTTAACACTGGACGCGTCGCCATACAAAAAGCAGTCGCACGAATGAGGTTCATTCATTGTGGATGTTGAATTCCAAAGTTATTCGACTGGTTCACAAAAAAGTAAATTTACTTAACATTATCTTGTTTCTTGGAATGAAATTATGCATGTGATAATTTTTACGGTCTCCCGATCGGGGTTGCAAATCTGGGTAACAGAATCTTCTAATTAGTAACAGTGAAGCTTGTGATCAGCTCTCTATGGTCTGTTGTTCATTGTTGATTTGTACGTTGTTTAGACAACTGGTTCAACTTAAAACTACTATCATTTCTTTTATTTGAATGTTTCGAAATCGGCTCGTTCAAGATGGCGGATCGAGAGTGACTCCGAGAACACAGGGAGCCACAGCAATGACTGTGATTGCCATGCTTCTCCTGTTTGCAATGCTAATAATGGAGATTGTGGTCTTTTTCACTTGTCGTGAGAACTACAAGAAGATCCTCATCGTTCTCATTACGTTCGGATTAATTTCATGTAAGTTACCTTTTTCAATATGGCATAGAAATTTACTAATTTGGAGCTCAGCGACAAAATTATAAAGAGCAGTAGAAGAAGTTTTCAATGGCGTGAGGAATTTAGTTGGTTATAGCTCATTGAAAAACGTACCCAAAAGACATGAACCCCTGAGCAGATCAGAGTTCTGACTTTTTTGAGTCTCATCGACAATCAACGTTTTGATCAATTTACCTTTAATTGAGTGAGTGGTATGTTTATGTTCTAACTTTGATGTCCCGAGTTGGATACCTAGCTTCATCCAAGTATTAGCAAGCTGCTGAGACCAAATAAGATCGAAGCAATTATTATTCCGTGATTAGCTGATTTTCTCAAGTTATCCGCAAAGGCTTAACCTTGGTCAGTCTGGCTTCCTAAATGTTTTTCCTTCATTGTCTAGATATATTTTACGAGATAAACTGGAAAAAAGGGAGAGGGAAATAGAAACAGGTTGCATGATTTATTCCGCCGTAGATTTCGCTGCACCCTAACAGTGAAAAGTGGCATAAAACAAAAGTTTTTTTCGTGAGATTTTTTACCAGTTACACATGCATGTGGGTTGCCCGAAGTATGATACTCTGAACAGCCGGGGAATTTAAAGATTTACAGCTCTATGAATCGTTTAATTTTGTCTTTATAATAATAGAATGTCTGAGGTGAGAATTAATTTTGTGTCGGCCTTTTCTTGTGAGGTACTTATAACTAAATCTTGACACCGATCTAATGCATATGCTGTCTCAGTTTCTGACTTAGAACCGGATAGGTCAGTGAGGATAGTCCCCAAGGTGCTATCCATTCTCACAAAGTCCATTTGTCAGTAAGCTTTCCCTTGAAAACTGAAGCTAACACTTCTTGCTCCTAAGAGAATGAATCATTCTAGCTCCCACATTGGTAGGCGAACTTTCAATTTGTGCTGCTCAATATATTGTTAGGGTTACTTCATTGTCTCACACAGTGGCACGGTAATGAATGTTGATTCAAGATCCATTATTTCCGGAAATTCGTCTTTGATGCTGAAATGGTTTATTAGTTCAGTTAGTTTTACACTGTTTGACATTATATTTGGACAGTGGAACTAGAATAGGCTTGAACAGTTGTGTCAGCCATTTTGCCTGCTTGTGTTGTGAAGAATTATTGGGCGATATTATAGATGTTGGTGGAATTCCTGATTTGTGCTTAGGAAGATCAAGCAGTTGGGGTATTGTTCTTCCTATCAGTGTTAGACAATTAAGGGAGATGTTGCTGACGAATCAGCAATGTTTGAAATTCTGTCGCTTGTTGTCAGGTTATGAGTTTTTGGTTCAGCACGAAATTTCGAAGCGTCTTGTAAAACAGGAGACACTTTCTCTGAGTATTCCTCCCGGACTATGACCATGAGCCCGGAGGCTTTGTTGGGCTGGACGGTCACCAACCTATTAGCGGATTTCAGTGACCTTAGTGCTCTTATGTTTAATGTAAGCCCAATTTACAGTGATTCATTCTTCACTGTCATAAGCTGATTTCCAACATATTTGAAACTGATTTAAGTGCATCCAAAGCAAGCTAAGCTGGAGTTAGTTAAATTACGTCGTAAAGACCTGTGTATTTTTGGTACACACAGTGTCTGTTTTGGTTTACTGTGTCAGGCAAAGCGCTCTCCAACTTTATTCGACCCAGTAGAGATAAATTATCCAGAAATCACCACTTTCTCCTGAATGGTATCCGGTTTCGTGCATCCTCAGTGTGGCGTCAAAGGTCACTTTTGATCGGTATTATTTGTTCAGTCTGTGGTCGTTTGTAATAAGTAATTGAAAAGCTATTCTGTCGGACGTGAGCATGTAAGAATACAATCAGAACAAGCCATTTCGTAATATTCCATCTGTGCTTTAGATTCATTTCCAAGATCTTTGCGGCCACAAATGTGATCACCAACCGCAGAATTCTTACGTTCATGGAGTCAGTTGCAATTAGACGACGAAAACCCGGCCCGTGTGTACAAAGCTTTCTGTCAGTTACACGATCTGGCCAGTGTATGCCAAAGTTTACTGTGATGTGGATTCTACATTGGACATCCGTTTTTATCGTCCAGTGAAAATCAAATCCGGAAGTCAACAGTTGAAAAGGTTGTCATAAAATGTGGCGTTGTTATGAGGAAGGAATGGCTGAGCAGTTAAAAACCTTGATTCGTCAGACCAGTCTGGGAGTGCGTGTCCCCACTGTCAATGTACAAGCAGGTGATAGTGCATCTTCAATAAGAAAGTAGTTGAGGTTTACAATTATCCCAACTTACCAATATAAAAACGGCATTCTGCTGTGTCAGAAAAAGCCTTCAATGTCTGTCAATGCATTCGACTCAACGATTGCGGATGTGTACACTTCAAACAAGGGCAACGGTCAGCATAACATGAGCGGCCAACACTTGTCCGTAAAGGGTCCACTGGTTGCCCATCAGCCAATCAGATATACAGGTGTTGAGCAAAATCGTGCATTATCACTCTCATTTCGGAAATACATTTCAGTTTTCAATATCATGCATGTATATCGACAGCTATGGGTGAAGTGTATTTTGCATGACTTTAACCTCCACTTCTGCATTCTTAATTTTCTTCTATCAAGGTCGCCATAACATTTGTAGTAGTGAGGGGCGAGAACAACGAACTTGCGTGTCTGTTTCGACCAGTGGACCGGTAAATGCCACCAAATAGGTCGCTATGAGAGAATGTGGAGAGGAGGGGTGATCAATAAACTCGCTCGGTCAACTCAGGCGACAGAAAACAGAGAAATTATCGAAATGAAGAAGAAATAAAGGATGACTGTGAAAATTTACACACATCAAGGTATGAATAAGGCGAATCCGGTAGGATGGTGAAAATGATTCAACAGCATCACTGTCTTCGTTATGTTAAATGTAAAATCCCTCGATCTTGCCTTTTTGATATGTAACTGGTAAACTGCCCAACGACATCACATGTTGCTTTCTGTCGTACTGTCCCAGATGTGGTGCAGTTAAATCTGCCTTGGCATAATTCGCCCAACCCAGCTCTTTATCCTTAATGTCTACCAACAGTTAATCTAGCTAAATGAAAACAAAGTCAAAAATGAGAAACAACCCAACTTAAACACCAAAATAAATTAGAAGTATAGAACGTTTAAACGAAACACCAGTTTCGTTCTCAGTCGTGTTTTATTCTGGCTTATCGGGTAGGAGATCCGCCATACAATGTTAACCGAACGGTCGATGCTTTAAACCGGAGATTAAAATGCTATAATACTGAAGATGATACTTATTAATGGATTTTATTTCGGTGTCTCTTATTTCTACACAAATCTATGATGAAAAGAATGTGACTGATGGTAAATTTTTATTAGGAAGTCAAAACCCGGACCACGTGAATTGCAGTAATAAATAATGCTTTGCTCATATAAAGCAAGGTTTTGATCAAGAACCCGGAAGTTAGCATCGTTTTTCAAAGATTTGCTCATATTTCAAGTTTAGATCAATGAAGGTATGCAAAAAGAAGAAAACTGGTAAACTCTTCATTTTTAATTTTCGAAAGATGTAGTGTTCGTATAAACCAGTCTAACAGGGATTGGTTCACAATACCTAGCACTATGAGAATATGGTTGATACAGTAGAAAAATAACCGCATCAAATATGCCAGGCTTATGTCTAGTTCCCTATTTTTCATTATTTATTTCAAAGGCATTGAACTGTTTGTTATCAGTTAGTGGAGAACCCTTTATTGCCTGGTTAACCTTTGTGTCCCCAGCTTTCTCTAATCTATGCAGCATTCATCTTTAATTGAAGTAAAATGTGGAAGATGAGCGAAAGCGAACTTCTGCTGTTCTTTTCATTCGTCGGTTGCATTTTTTTTCGTTGGGGAATGATAACTTTACCACATAGAGAAGTGGCTTTCTCTCGATCTTGGTGTCTCCGATCGAGCGTATATTAAGCCAGTGGTTCATTTATAAAAATTTAGTTACATTAAATATCTTGCACAGTTTACAACGAATAAACTTTGTGAAATAGTCTGCCGCCAACCAAACTCCGTTTTATTCGGGGCTCAAACGAAAACCAACACCCTATGCTGTCGTTTGCAAGAGTGCCCTTCAATCCTTATATGGTATTCTTCCTATTTGTCCCGTTTAGAGATTTTGCAAACGTTTCTAGTTTACCATCCCACTGCAGCACACTCCCGCACACTCCCGATTAGACGCTCTGAAATAATTATTCCATTATAGCTTAAATTAATGCGAATTGATGCTAGAACGCTCAGTTACATAAACAATGTCATCAATGCTACCACTAAATTCACTCGATCGAATAATTAGCTCAAGAAAATGGTTCTGCTTGATTTCCAAAACTTGTTGCCAATATTAGCGATAACTAACCATTTTATTTCCGCTTGTCTTATTTTTTCAGTGGCCCTATTCATCGTTGGTGCCATTTTGAACTACACAGCAACTCCACATTTTGGCGCTTGGTTGATCGCTGCCTGCTGTCTGAGTTTCATATCTGCAATCATCACTGTGATTGATCATTATACTGAACATATTGTGTAATTGTCTTGTGATTTTCCTTTCTTATATATTCACTTGCGACGATTGGAGACAGCCTGTAGGATTAGGTGTGAGGCAGTGATTGCGTCTACTCACACGAGGCCAACTACAGCTTGTTGAGAAGTTGATTATATTAGGCTGTTGTGATATGCGCCTGTGATTTCCGAGTGACCTCGTTTTCCACCATGACATATTCATGGTTATCGCCTACGTGGATTTATGCAACCCAAACTAGTCTGTCAGTCGGTATCGATAATGCTTTGTCTGTTCAATACCGATTCCTGAATACAAATGGACATCACCCAATTAGACCACCCGCAAGCAATTTTAAAAGAACACAATGAAGAAAACTATACTTATTTTCTGTGATTCTTTTTTGGCTAATATAACACAATTTAGGTCACTCGGATTAAAACGGGGAAACAGAGATAGTCTGTACAAAATTTATTTTAATGAACTTGAGCAAACATGTTCAATGTCTCACGTTTCCGTTATGGTGTCTAGTACGGAGTTGACGAAGGTTGGGATAGATGAGTGCAAATAAGGAGAAATAATGACTGCGTGTCACGTTGGCATCCAGAACGGCCCTCAGGATCCAACTCAACTATAAAGTTCTTGTTTCTGCAATCGCATTTCGCGTTTACTCTTTCAATTGTTCCTGTGGTACAACTTGCATTCATTGCACAAGCGGAATCTTGGCTCCGAGAGTTCGTGAGTATCACACTAGGTTGATAAAATCAATTACGAGCGCGAACTGTTCTCACCTTGGCGAGTTATGTCGTTTGGTTGACTTGACTAGGACATTTTGCCCAAATTACCAGGTCTGTGAACATCAATATCAGCGGATTAGACATACCTTCTTAGCCACAGAGGAGGCAGAGGGAATCCACATTCAATCGGCCCTTGTGTGCACAAATCAACTAGTGAAGTCATTGGGTTTTCCGTAACCTACCACTCATCCCATTTTCACCCACCCCTCCTAATCTTCGTAAAAACCATACCAGACAACTTACGGAAACAATAAATAGATCCTCTATTCTTTCAAGAATTTTAAATAGTAATAAATACTTTTGTAAGTACTACCTGTGCCTTTCAGTGTTTTATCTGATTTAGGCAAATTGCGATTTATCAGACAAGGAAGACGAATTCCTGAAAATAAGTTTTGTTAACTATTTTGTGCTTTATACAAACAAGCATCCAATACACATGCATAGATGAAAAATGCTGATGTCGACCTTGGCTGAGAAGGAGAAATGAACTAGCCATTTGATGAGGTACTTGACAGCTGTCTGAAAAGCAGACCCTACAAAACCCTGGTTCGTCTCACAGATCATTGACAGGCAGCGCTTTAAGCGTTTGGGAGAAAATCATTGACACAAAAATAACGATCAGTGTGATCAATAACGGACAGAAAGGTGTATGCAAGTCTATAATAACACCAAGTTGGACATTTGAAGTAGTTAGTGATAGTATTTAAGAATGAGTTGCATCTCATTTATGACGATAAAATTCAAGTACCAAAGGAATCAGGAAACGAAGGTACAAACAAACCCGTAGTGCAGGTGGTTGGATGAGTGGTAAACTTACTTTTAATTGGGGTCGTAGTGGTCGTACAGTGGTATCGATTCACCAAACCGGAGGTTACATGTTCGAAACCACTAACACGATCAACACTGTTCAACATATGTAACTCATCGTCCCCTAGTGAATGTGGATGAAACACTTCGCTTGATAGCGAAATTCGACGGTGTAATTTTCCATTATGATAAAAGCAAAAGGCAAAGGGCATCAGGACGTATGAGAATGAAAGTTTTATATACATTCTAAATGAGTTCAAATAGCCAAAACCCATACCGTCAATAATTCTCTCCGTAAGTCACTATCACTTTTTTTAGCTGTATTCAATAAAATAGCCGAATATCCACCACACGAATGCAGTAAACTGATTCACACTCTACATAACTTGGGTTCGTTTTTTACTTTTAGGCAATATTGCATTATTTTCATCCACCAATAGCCCCTCCCCTGGATTCAAAAGCACTTAAATAAACCTGCGTAATGAGCATTCTTAAGTCGAGGACCGCATTGTAGTTTGGGGACTAAAAGTCAGTTTAATAACGACGTGCATTAACGTTATACTTACAAAAATCAAAAGACGAATAATTTCAAGGCAATCATGCCTCACTGGTTCCACTTCAGATCTCCAAACGTTGGAGTTCAAATCATTGATATGTAAACAACAAACGTCATCATTCTAGTAATGCGTACGGATCCCTGTGGAACTCCTCGTGATACGCTGATTGGATTAGAAAGTGAACCAGAAACCCGAACTGCCATGGTGCGTTGTCGAAGAAATTCTTTTATCCAGCCCAGTATAAGTCCCCGAATTACGTAGTTGTGTAGTTTCCTCACTCGATCGACGGCTTTGAAAAAGTCGAAGTACACGACGTCCACTGTATCACCATGATCAGCTGATTTTGTCCAATTTTCTTGGGTCAGAAGCAGGCTAGCGGTAGACGATCGCCTGCGACGAAACCCATGTTGAGTAGGGGATAACACGTTATAGTTTTCCAAGTGGCTCATCACATTACCTGCAACGATGGATTCCATGACTTTGGATAATACGAGGAGAAGAGTAACGGGGCGGTAGTTAGCTGGTTCGCTACGACAACCGCCCTTGTATGTCAGAGAGATTATCCCTTGTTTTCATGTTTTTGGGAGTGCAGTTTGGTTGAACATTTGTTGGAATAGTTTGCTTAGTGATTGAGTTAAGGTACACGCCAGGTTAGAAGGATTTGTGGATAAATATTATCTACCCCTGGAGATGAGTTCCTTTCGAAACACTGCAGTTTGGATGCAACGATTTCTGGGGGAAAATCAGTTGTGGTGATGTATCCTCAAGTAACAGAGACAGTCGTAGTCCGGTGTTCGCAGGTGCGGTGAACACTTGAGCGTACTGACGTTTTAGCATTTTGTGACTAAACCACTTTCTGCTACCCTGAACGCTGGAATACCAAACCTAACGTTTCTTGTGGCATTTGTGTGTTTGTACAAAAGCTTGGGATTTGATATAAACTTGCGCATGAGCATTTCTTGGTGTATTAACTTGTCTTCTTGCGCCACATTGGCATAGAGGTTTTGGAGTTGACAGTAGATATACCATGTGTTGCAGCAAGGAGATCGTTTATAAGCTCTCCACGAGATATTCTTCTGCGAAATCCACTTTTTTGTTCAACTTCGAATTGCTGATCTTTGACCACTTGAGTAGGTGATGCGTTTGGTCTTCGTCGCGCCTCGCACCATTTCCGTCAAGTGGTTTGTAAATTCGTCCCAGGATACCAGGGGATCACACTGTTCGTTAACGGAATTTCCATGGGAAACCTCTCTCTAAAATTTTAAGTTTAGTGTAGTCAACAAACATACAGGAGCTAACCGCAGAATTGTGCGGTACGTAAGCATAGCAAATGTAGTCAAACGTCAGCAAAGCATGATCACTACACCCTNTAATGGAGTTGCAGTGGAAATCGTTTCCACCATCAGTTCCGCGTTAGCTAACACCAGGGCCAGAACTGATGGTGACTGGTTGGCTCCAAACCTCGTGGGCTCCTTCAAAAAATTGTAAAGTGGATAGGATTCCATGAGCTGTGCAAGGTTCCTCTCAAACGGTTGTAGAGAGGTCGCTGATTTAGCTAGATTAGGGCAATTGAAGTTTCCCATAATGAGAACATGTGTGAACTTCAGTGACAGTATGTGATACATGGTTTGCAATAGTGTCTCATTGGCTGAGTCAGTGGATGAGGGAGAGCGGTACGACACACTAATCAAGCCGATATTGCGCTGCGACAGTCACACTTCGCGCCATATTGAGTCAGAAACCGCAGCAGGATAATCAACTACTTTGCATTGTGTTTGCTGCCAACGTAGAGTAACACTCCACCACCCCTTGTAGGTTGATCGCGTCTGAGCGGAGTCATGCCGAGTAAGCTTAATTCTGAGTCCAGAATGTCGGTTGTCAGCCAGGTTTTGGTGACTGCAATAAAATCCCATTGCCCAGTTTGTCAACGCAGTTCTACCTCTGAAAATTTGCTGAGAAAACCTTGGGAGTTAGTGTTGAAACAATGCAGTTGGTTGGCGGAGCAGAAACTGGTCGGTGAGCAGAGGGTTGGTTGAGCCAATCATATCGTGTTCGGCTAAGAGAAGCTTTTTGGGAGAGGTTTTTGGAACTGATCTGCCAGTTACAGGAAGGAACATGAAGTCTGGGGGAACCCAGTATGTATGGAAGTGATATTTTCTGCCTGAGAAACACTTTTGGTTTCTGTGTTGTTCATCGGTTTCAACCTAAGTTCTGATGGTCCCTTGATCTTGTTGTCATACCACGACTGTAAGATAGTCGTAGCCATTTCCGGTGTGCCTAGAGTTATTTTCAGATTTCTCCGGCCGTCTCCGCGGTAATTAGGAGAACAGGGAAGACAGCTTACTGCTGTAGTCGTGACCTGTCGACATCCGACGAGATGCTGAATGAACCACCACTCTTTAAATTCATTTTTCTGGCATTTTTATGCGTCGGAATCATTTAATTGTGGGACTCCGTGTATAAAAATCACCCTCGCATTGTCTGTTTTCCGTACGCTGTTTGGGTTATTCCGCGCGCTCGCTCCATGGTATCTCTGGTAGAATCCTTATTTTGCTTGAACTTCCTCGAAGGAGAAAGCTGGACAGAAGAACGTTTTCTACGTCTGATTCACTTTATAGTGTCACCCGGAGTAAACGGGGTTCTCCGGCGTGAGGTGAATTAGGCTGTCACCAAAGGCGTGGGAGACCCGTAGGCTGGGCGCTGACCCCCATTTACGTACACAGAGCCTCCAAGCACCTCAGCTGTTCGTCTTGTCTTTTTCTCAAGGACAATGATGTGGACTCAGAAAAGTTTGTGCAAATCACAGTCAAAGAAGTGTTGGTCACGTCATTCGTTTTTGCAGGCATAGCAGTTTTCTTTGAAGAAGCAAATAAGGGAGTCCATCTAAATGACCTGGCAGTCCTGAGTCTGAAACCTGCCACAACTGCTCGTCTTCCCAATTTCTAAATTCCTCCAGGTAGCATTTACATGACCGCGGTCTTCTTTCTCAAATTAGACTAAAAATTTTCACTCATTACCTACAAAAATATTAAGAAACTTTTATTTCACATTTAACTCGTCATTACTTGTGAGTAGTATTGTGGGATAGCTGATATTGATTGATTTGAACTGATTATTCTTCGGACTTCATCTTCACGCACAATCCTCAGTTCTTTGACTTAACTATACACTCGGAAGCACTAGACTCGCGTTTCTCTCCCATTGGGGTTCATCAGTAGTGCATACCCACTGTCCAGTCCGGTATTTGAACTACGGACCGGGGTCTTTCGACTAGAGTTAACAGATTGTTAACTGTGTCTCCCTCCGTTGCTGTCCTGCCAAAATGAACTGACTGACCATCACTGGATATGACACCTGAACAAGCATGAATTTGTAATCTGGTTCAGCCATGGGATTAGCCGGTTGACACAGTGACAACGCCCACGTCTTCCATGCAATGGTTCCTGAGTTTAATCCTCGGACGGGACGGTGAATATCAGCTCTAACAAGAGCGACACTAGTCTAGTCATTTTGAGTGTATGATTGAATCCATTAACTGATGATCAGGTGTGAAGGTGAAGTCCTAAGAATAGTAAGTTCAAATCAATCAAACTTATTTTTCATTCTTTATGATTAATCATCGCTAAAATCCTAATTAAGTTAGGAATTATGCCGGATTTCAACTTAGAATCGATTCATTACCAGTAATCACAATACATAAAAGTAGTTACAACAACTGAAGCATGTATTATCAGAGGGTCGAACCCAATGGCGAAATCGACGCCAAAGATTTTATACCAGTCATACTTGTCTCGAGCACCGTTACTTTCGGAGTGCATGGCTATTGCATCATGTAAAAAATAAATATCATACACTAAAATAAGAGAACAGTCATGTGTGGCTACCATCATGGAAGAGGATGATATGTAAATACATAACACACAGATAACCAATAAACTCCAGAAACACAACTCACATGTGACTTGTGAATAAACAACAGCCAGAAAACTGAATTGCAATTGCGGACTTATACCGACATCTTCGAATATGTTTTGGAATAAAATATGAGAAAGTTGGTAGCTTAAGAAGTTGGATGCAGACTACAATCCGCCAATCAAGAAATGCACCTGAAAGTTAACTAAAAACTCTCGGTCTTCTATGGCAACCACCGGCTACTATTCTTCACATCTGGTATGCCCAAGGCAGTCTTATTCAAACTATCATGCACTCGTTTATCGACCACAAGAAGGCTATATTCAAATGAATGAAGTAATTTACCAGATTTTAAAATCCCAACGAATAACAACATTATTCGGTCGTTTTATTGACCAAATCTCACGTTCACTATTTGTGATCTGAACTGTAGTATACAAATTCACGATTAGAATGGTATGGCGAATCCCGCTCAATAATAAGAAAATAAGTACAGAAAAATAGAATCATGTTTATAGGGTCAGTCTATTCTTTAAATTCTGCACACTGCACATTATCTCACGTACCTACAGGGAAGCAAAGATGACAGGCAAATTGGTCAATCCACAATCGTCAATAGTCTTTGAGGAACGAAATAGAACATTCAACAAACGTACCAACAACATGGTGACGGGGCCAATCATCACCAGCGCAAACATCGACCCCAGCAATAAAGAACCCTTTACTATTGGACAACAGAATGTTCTGAAACAGTTGCTGATACTCAAACCCAAAGCGGATACCGATCTGTTGGAGGCTATCATCCTTAAGGAGTGCGCTGACACACTTTTGCCAGTGCTCACAGCTCTGTTTAACCAGTGCTTGAAGAACGGAATTATACCGGATCGTTGGAAAGCTGCCTCAATCGCTCCAATGCCTAAACGAGCCACCTCAAAATTCCGTCCCATTGCATGTAGGTCTGTTGTGTTAAAGCTTTTCGAGAAGTAACACCTTCAAGGAATGTTATCTCATCTGAATGTGCAGGATCAAAACCAATTTGCATACAGTCGCTCTCGTTCCACACTAGATGTCCTAGCTTTTCCGATTCACTGCATTCTGTCAGCACTTGATGGAAACAAAAAAGCTGTAGGAATTTGTTTCTTGGATTACGGTGACGCCTTCAATTGTGTTTACAGGTGTAAGCTGTTGAATATTTTGTCCTCAAACGCAATATCGTAAACCATTACTGCAGTACTCACTTAGTGTTTCTTAAATCAATCACAGTTCACATGTTACCCTGATCGTTCCTCCTCTTCCTTAAGTTCTGCATTAGGCGTATTACAGGGTGCCATTCTATCCCCGTTATTCTTTTCCACTTATATTTCATCCATGCCTACTTTACAAAATTCCCTGGTCATTAAATATGCGGACGATGTTGTTGTCGGAATCGCCTACCCTAATGCATCTGTCACCCCCACCCTCCAACTTGGCCTTACTGACCTTGCTGGGTGGTCCACTGCATATAACTTAACACTTAATCCCGCTAAATGCGTAGACATACTGTTCTCACTTCACAGAAAGAATCTTTATGCCAATCCCCTAGAATCCTGTCCCACGTTTAACATGTACGATGATACCATTGTACAACCCCCAAATGTTAAGTATATTGGTGTGTTAATTAACCGAAACGTATGCTGGTCTGACCAAGTTCTTTCTGTATTTGGAAAGGTCAGATCAGGTCATTTTATGTATTACGACTGAAAACACTATCCGTCCCTCGCTTCTTTATTAAACACTTTCTTTTGCCTGTGTTTTGCCCCTATGGTTGTACGGGTCCCCAGGAATCCTTCCTGGGATGCTCAAAAAAGACTTTAAATTGCTTTCCAGATCATTAACACATTTATCAAGAAGTAGCGGGATTTCCGGTGAAACTATCGCTTCACTTCATCATTTCCCAACATAAGAAATCATGCTTCTCGATATCAGCAAAAATCATTGATAACCCTTCACATCCGTTACATCAAGATATTATTAAGTGTGTCCTCCTCTTCCACCCGGTCCCGCTATAATTGTAAATTTGCTTGTACGACCGCCTATCGGTCTTCTTCTGACTGTCAAGCGAAACAAAGTTATAGGTATTATTCGGGCAGTTCCACCAATCTAATGGAAAAGGAAATCCACAGAATGAACAATATAAACAACAGCGTCAAGTTTTGAAATTGAAAGTTTGTAAGCAAACTGAAGAGGTTTATGAGCATCTGATGGGATCATCATCCGGTTCAAAAGTACTCTTTCAATAATTTTAACACAACTGAGGTAGAAGCATTCGGTCGGTAATTTAAAGAGATTCTTTTGATCATAGGTCTTTTCGAAGTGACCCTCCAAAAATCGGGAATCGTTTCGGAAGACATACACAAAATGGGCAACACATCCACAGATGTTACAAGGTGTCCGGTGCATGATTTCAATAATACGGTTGCTAATAAGTTAGGTCCATGAACCTTGTTCTAATTACGTTGCCTCAAAACGTGAGAACCCCAGTCGGAGAAACGGAACTGATGTCTTTAAGAGAACTGAAATAGGACGGTGGAGAAGTATAACCATATCAGACAAAATTGTTGATTTTGTTCTTCACATCAAAGCAAGAACTCCCACATGTGCTACGAAGTTACTTAGCGCCAACTCTTGTTTCCCAGACCGGTCTTAATGTACTTCCGATTCACTCTCTGAATCTCTGCTTTGATGAGCATCCAATGTCATTTAACATCGTTAAACCTTCCATTCATTTTTGCCTTTTATTTATTACGCCAAAGAGGAGGCTATGAAAATTCGTCAGTACGGATGTAAACATTATCGATGGAATATCAGGAAGCCAAACAAAAGGAAGATAGCCGGTGAGATGTTCGCATTTGTAAGAAACCTTGGAATTAAAGGGGAAAACAGTTGAAGAAGTCACACCTTTGGATATATTTGCGCTGTTCGGGGAACGACATCTCCTGCTCATTGTCCGAAACGCTAGACATGCTTTTTGATGGTGATACACTTTACAATGCAAATGAATTGTGCAGTGATCAAATGAGCAAATGGGAGTTCAGTTTTCTATAAAAATGACCACTGAAACATTTACCAAACTGGGTCTTCAACCGAGTAGGAGAGTGCAAAAGATTAACCAAACCTGATGTTTTTAGGAGAGGGAGAAACCAAAACGATTAAAATCATCAGCCTTGAATACTTTACGGGAAGAGTTGGTAGACATTTCAATGTCATGGCGGGTGCTTCAGGTGCCGTGTAAATACTCGCAACTGGATATGATGAAATTTACTGAGAAGCGGGACTAAAGAATGCATTGCATTTTACTGGTACTAAACTGAATCAAAAGATGAGTCGTTACACTATAAACGTTGGATAGAAGCAACCAATCGGCCACCTATATTAATAAAGTTTACAGTCTGACCATCTCAAATGATGTCAAATCCATCAAGCCGGAGAACGCCGTTCTGAATGTCAGGATGCATCATCACCTGGAGCAGAACTACCCCAACGTTTTGCTCACATTTGCATTTGCCACGATCTTGGCATCATCAAAGTTTCCCATAAATGAACGTTTTATTTTAAATAACAATGGAAATAATCCGTGTACTGTTAGAATACAACCCAAACTCGTGAAACGTTTTCTTTGCAATTTAATGAGATCAAGAAGAAGCAATAAGGTAAATGGATGGAATAAAGGCAAATATTTCCTGACATCACTTGTGTGTATACACTCAGATAACGTTTGGTCGACAGAAAAAGAAACGAGTTTGACGTCTAACGGGTCCAAACTTCCAGTCAGTTCTATGATCCGTTATAT
The DNA here is from genome assembly GCA_900618425.1 of Echinostoma caproni. Lineage (NCBI taxonomy): Eukaryota > Metazoa > Platyhelminthes > Trematoda > Plagiorchiida > Echinostomatidae > Echinostoma > Echinostoma caproni. The sequence goes on from UZAN01041094.1 coordinate 49,938, forward strand.
GCAAGATTACAAAGATTGTGACAGCCCCATAAATGCCTTTTTACCATTTGCCAGAACAGTAGCCGGTTTTATACAATGTTCTAAGAGAGCTGCCATTCGAGCTGCGAGCCCAACTTACCTAACCAGACCGAATTCGCAGCCAGCTTTGCCCTGCCTGTGAGTGTGTGACTGGACTTTCCCCGCCCCTTGTAGTGATTACACTACTGGCCCCTGAGGTCAACCGGGTTCGGTATTGTAATTTTGCCCTTCGTATCGATCAATAACTCGTCCATCTGTGTGTGACCTTGTTGCCAAATCCCTCTCTACCAACCAAATATGATCGAATTCTACAGTGGATGATGATACTAACACCAAATCATGGAATTCAATACATCCAATCTTATCCTGACACTTCTCGTTCTCCGGTAAATTAATAGACAGTTACATCCGCTGCATCTCCATTCGCATTATGAATGTGAACTGCACTAAACAGGTACTGTTAATGCATTTCCGTGTTTAGGTAGTAGTAGATTTAGTAGGCACAGTATTTCAATTTTATTGGTTAATAAAAATCTGCGGGATCATAACTAATAAATTACGACAGCAAGCAGCAACCCGTATGGTTTATTCGGAGAACAAATATCACAAAACTGAAGGATCACACTTAACGCTGCTAAGACAGCATAACCTGAACGAAAGTCTAACGACCTCGGAGATTTCCTTCTCTTTTACACATCAGAAGTCATCTTTATTTCCAATGAGCGGTTCACTGATTGCAAAAACGGAAATCTCATTGAGGCCTGTTCGCCAATAATTTCGAAAACGAGGCAGCATATAACTTAAAACAGTTATTATTGTTCCACTGCAGTTTTGCAACAACGGACAAAGTTACTAATGTATAGAAGATACGTTAATGGTATGCCCACCACAGAAAAATATTAAAAAATGTAAGTTCCTCCTCTAGCGTCATGAAGGCTTTGAGTAAAACAATGCGTCTGACGCTGGAAGAGAAAAAAACTATAACCTCGCATTCTGGACAATCTAAGAACACGGATGGCAGACAGAATGATTTGAAGGACTTTAAATCCCTAGAGCACCCGAACTGACCTATATTTACCATTCCATAAATTCACACTAATCCACTACAAAGGCGATACAGTAAAAACACTGTTCATTCGAGTATACTGTATTAACACTGGGACAGCTCACAAGCGAACGTTGATAAACCCAAATTAATTATTGCCAAGAACGGTAACCCCAGCAAACTTCTTCAAAAGTTCAGTCTGATACATGAACCAAAACAAGCTGTTTATGTCGCCCCTAATAAAAATGGTTACATTAGCCTCTCATTCAAAGACAACGCTATCACCCTGATCATACAAAACCGAATAAAGACGGTGGTAAATCGCAACCATCGTGCAGCCGATCAAATCACCCTGCACACCACAACACTGAATCCCACTCCATTCACAAATTAATTTCACTTTGTTTGCCAAATCACATGCAAAATAGGCATTCGAATGTGAATACGGAGCGTCCTGCATTGGCAGGTCACGTAGGCGAATGCATAAGCGGAGCGTAGAACACATCCCATTTAGGATAAGCTGCCGGTTGGCTGAGTCATGTGATCAAATGTCGTTGTCTTATCTGGCTCCTCAACCCCCGCAAACGGACGACCCGCCCCTAACACGAACAAACTTAAACAAACATCATTATTAAGAACCGCCTAACCTAAGAATACCGAACACACGAACAAGTAGCGTCATCCATCGCCTAAAATCTTCGAAGTGATGCAAAATATGGGAAACACTCCTCAGTGGAAAACTCGACTCGCTGCATTTGTAATTTAAGTTCGGCGAAATTTGGTCTAATGATATACATGATCATAACTCACAAA
>UZAN01041094.1:52650-63995 GCA_900618425.1 Echinostoma caproni
TGAGATAAGTTTACGAATAAATATACTTCACTCAGCCTTCCACAAACATTTCTGTTATTGGAAACTGTAATGTATTTCCGAAATCAGACTCATGTTACACAAGTTTGATCAACACCTATACAGACTGTTGTTTTATGCTGTATCGTTCCTAATGTACGTAGTTGTTTTGATCCCTTTATTCAAACCGGTCTACGGGTTGAAATCGTAGCTGTCTTATTTTCAATTTGGGCAACCAATTGTTTATCAACCTAACACAAACCGCATATACCCCAATATCAAAGCAGTGGCGGTGTAAACTGGACTCAATGATTTTAGTTGTACATCCGATTGATTGTGTACAACATTTGCATAGTCATCACGCATTTGGCATGGACTATCTGGTCCCAATGCATCACCTATCAAAATGTCGGTCTTCATTTCAAGCGAGATTTGACATGCACATGATATGGTTTTCCCTTGCAAACTGAGTCATTGCAATACATTTGTATTTGGTTTCAGGTCAACTCAAGGAATGCTAGGGGGATTTTATGAAAAGCCTTAGTGGGAGAATAATTCCGTATTCTTTCGTGAAACATATCACAATGTTTATTGTTTATTTAATACTTTATATCACATTAGGCAAAGAACGATTTCAGTAAATAGAATATCTAAAGTAAGTATTTCTTATTTCTTGTGTTGTTCATTAATTATCTTATTTGAAAAGATAAGCCAGTATAGCAATATTGCACAATTTATGTCCATGACGATTTCGCTGCATCTCAACTGGTGCCTACTGCAGACAAATACAATGTTTATATAGGGTTTGGGAATGGATTACAAAATAAACACTTGTAAATAGGGGTAAACGTCACCACGGCAAAGCCGAGGTAATAGACAAGTATTTTAGTTGACACATAATTGGTTTACATCGGTTGATTGCAATTAGCTCGGTGATTTTGAGCATTCCGGTATTAGCATTAGCAAAAATCACACCTAATAATTTCACGCCACCAGTGAGGTGTTGCGTCATCAACAAGTGCTTCGCAATTGATGAGCTTGGTGGTTTGTGAGCACGGATCTTACCAGTTACGGGCTGTATGGACTTTCCCATGACCACCTTGCGTTGTACCCAGTTCGGAATGTGTTCTAATTACAAACGGCAATTACGTAGATCACTTCCCACTGTCGACTATTGCAGTGTTCCTGTTTGACATCGTTTCATTGATTCGTTCCATACGTAGGGTGTTGGGTGCCTGCTTCCTTGTAGTTTTTACTTGTTGAACTACTAACTTCACAGATTTCGGTGTATTTTATGGTTGGCATGTTTTACATTATTGTAATCTGTAATCTGTATCAATAGCATTTTGTGGGAGAAACCTGTTTGTTCTCTTCCGGGTTTCTTACATGCCACCAAGTGGACCGTGGTAGTCTGTGAAGTCAACATATGCTCCTATTGGTTTCACTTATCTGCTTTTAAACCTATGAATTATTAGAAACTAGTTTCTTTCGCAATCACAAGATATAAAAGGCTAATTGACAGACTTTCATCACTCAGATAAATCGTTTCACCCAGTAAAATTTTACTCATTGGCGTTTATTAAAGTCTGCATGAGATTTCGTCCCTTTGTGGAAAACCGTCTATTTCGTGAAGGAAATAATGGTGCAGAAGTTGCCGTGGATTGGTCAATTGTTTGCTGAAATTGAGGTGCTGATGTTATACTACTAAATAGTAGCCTAATGGTAAAGATAAACATTTTTAAATTGTGTTCTATTCGATCAGTGTGTATCTTATTACTACCATTGCAATTCCCAAAACGGTTTCACTAATAAACAGTAACTGGAAATACCAGAGCTGCGTATAATGTAAACCTTGTGACTTGGGAATTCCATCATGTTGTAACGCATATTCCCTATCTTTATGTGCAAAACACCAAGAAGTGATCCCAGCCGCCTTGGTCCTTGTACTTGTAGATGACATTTCAATTTTTCCGTAAGCAGTAGGCCACCATGATTTTTTATATAACGTACTGCATTTTGGTATTGCCATGGCAAATAGAATGAACAAATGGGCTGCATTTTTCAGGTGTTCGGGTGGCTTCCTGATAAATGTCTAGAATATCCTTGATAAACAGATTGGACGTCATATTTTTCGTGTCTTCATGCTCACAGAGCAAATCGCTTACCTTATAAATGTCGGGCATTCCACAAAGTTTCATTTGTATTTCATTCAGCCTATGCTTTGGTAATGTGATCTTACCAGTCGGTTGAGCGAGTATCTTTCCATTCAGTATCGTTTTGTGACATGCATCGGGAAATGGCATCCGTTCTTATTCTCTATTTTGAATATTATCACGCTTAAAAATAATCAGCATAATCCAATAAGATACTTTCCAAGATAAAATGACTGTAAATAGAGTTTTGGTCAACGAATCCCCGTGGTTTTTTCCTTAGTTGCGAAATCATACGCCTGAATTGGATAAAGTAGTGAACCCGTAATTATTCCGCCGGTTCCTCATCCTTGAAGGAAGCTGTCTGTTTTATGTCCATCTAAGCATTAAATCTTCGATCGAATTTTATTTTTCTTGAATATTTGTACTTTCTTCCTAGCAGACAGCTCATTTGAAAACAATTATTACTCACCTCGCGTTGCTAGTGCTCATACAGTCTAATTTTTCTTCTACTAGTATTTTTTCGGGTCCTGATTCTCAGGGGTTTAACCCTGTCATCACCACAACCACTGAAGTTTTGTGGCATGGTTCTATAATCCAGATCTCAGGACTGAGGCTGCGGGTTACTATGAGCGAGCATTAAGTCCTATTGACTGCCAATAACGCCCCTTTATGACCATTAACCAAAGGCATACCATATGAAAAGTAAATCCGTTGTTAGAGAACACTGATGCTTTGTCTCAAATTGAAGGTGAAATACAAAATGTCTCTTGAAACGGTTTTTTGGCTTGCTTTATAATCTGATTCAGTACGTGTCGTCGATTGGATGGCAAGAAGCCGAATGCAAAACTACGATGTCCTTTGGGATCATCGGTGAGCTCCTAAGGTTCGATGCCAGTAGGTGCCAACCTCAAATTCAGTGAGAAGTGATTTTTGTTACTGAACCTAATCAGCACTAACGAAATTAATAAAGCGATCATTATTCAGATGGTATGAAATGTCCGGTAGAGTAAGTGTTTCATGACTCGCTATTTACACCATGAAATTCTGAAGAATGACAATGTAAAAACATTTGGTTTTTTATCAGTTTTTATTAAAGAATCGATCGACGTTCATAGATAATCAAATTCGTTACACGGATAGCAAATGCAGAGGATACCGAAAAGTTGGATCGCATGTACACCTACTCCAACTATTATGAGTGTATTGTTTTTCAAAGATGCCTATCATTTTGAAGTAAAACCGCATCATGTTAGGCATGGAAAATAACGGAGGGGTAGTTACTGTGATCTTCTCCAGAATGAAAACAGAATAACGTACGTTTTCTCCTCAATTGAATCTTCGTGTCATTGATTTTTGTGACTGAATGATGAGTTCAATATACCTCTGATGCCGCAATCATCTCGGACCGATATTTCACTAAGAGTAGAAGATAATTTCATGTGAAATTAACCTGCGACGAGGATTTCAAAAGAATCGACTTTAGACACTGAAATTAGTACATATTACTTAATAGAGAGAAGCGGACACCCTGTTATTAAATACATACATACACTTACATACACTTAAATCGTCATGTTTAAGAACTTTGAAATTTTTATTTTATAAATTCTTAGTGAAATGCGAGTTTAGACAATGAGGTATTGAACGTCACATGTCATACGATGTGCATCCCATCGTGTGACGCATCAGTATGTAGCGAGGAATTCGGTGAGGGACATTTATGTAACGACGGGGACCGGGACCAATCCTGAATCGCATACATACACGTGTTTATAATGCATCCAAAGGAGCCATGGGCCAGATATAAGTCACCACCCAAACTGCATTAATTCTATTCAACCATTAAACGCAATTGGCCCGTTGCGGTCAAGTACGAAATAAAACGCGTCCACTACTCAACCGGACTGATTGTCATTGAATCCATAATTCGTTTTACCTTTTAAATTATGTCAATGGAATGGATGTCTATCGATTCGGTGATAATAGAATCGTAAAGTTGTTTTCATTGTTGAAACTGAATCGAAATTTTGACTATGACTATCACTTTTGCTCAAATTCAGTCAGCGTCATTGACAAATGAACTGCGTTCAATCTAGTAACTCAATAGCTAAATGTGAGCTTTGCAATTTATCTTTCATTCGACGCAGTCAATTTTGAGACAGAAACATGTAGTTGAAAGATAGTTTAATGAAATCGTATGAATTCAACTAAATAGCTTATCTAATTAAGATTATAAACAGAACAAATGCATTTAAAAAGATGCTAATGTTTTAGCCCAAATTTTGTTGCAATTATTATATATCTGAAAGGGGAAATTTAGTCGTCTATCAAGCAAANGAAGCGCGAACTGAAAAACTAGAAAGCTTTGGATAGCTGGTTCGACCTGGTTGGATCTCATCAGCAGTGCGAATCCATCGACTCAACTAGGGATCAAACACGGGACCTCGCAGGCAGCACGCAAGCATGCTACACACTCGGTCACAGAGCAGTTGACCAGACCGTTATTCATTTTCCTTTTATACGATATAGCCTGACCCATCTTTACAACCTTGTTTTAGGCCACAGACCTCGCCCGTCTCAGCACTAGCCCCCGGGGTTATGACTCGGTCAAAAACATCCAAAACCTGGCTACTTATTTCATGTGAGTAATGGAGGATTTGATTCAATTCAAAGGTGGAGTTTGTCATTACGCTTGATTCGCTATATACACAACGAATTGAGCCTTCGGTACTGAGTAAAATCCTCTATTACTCACATGAAACTATTACATGTTTGATGGTATATTTCAAACAAAACAAAAGAGCCGCGCACATGCTCGTATTCGTATTCATACTAATGCATCTTAGTTGATATCTTTACTTATTATATTTCTTATGATATTCCAGACTTCCTCGGACCACAAACTCTACTGTTTGTGGACGAAGCCAAAATTTGGAGGCAAATAACAAAACTAGAAGATTTACTTGATCTCCAGAACGCCCCTGACGAAGCCCACAGATGATCTGTCCCCAATTATATGGAATTCAACGTTATCAAATGTTACATTTTATCAATACGTCACCGTGGTCGTTATTTCTACACTCTCGGACACGAAAATCTGCCTCATGCTTCATCCGAGAAGGATCTGGGAGTAGTCATTCGTGCAGCCTTGAGTTGCTCCACAAACTGTTCCACGGCATCATCCATGGCGGCAAAACAGGTTGGACTGCTCAAACGTGCTTTTGGATCGTTTGAGCCGGCTTTGCCTCCACGTCTGTTAGCCACATATATCCGTCCATACACCGAGTACTCAATTCATGACTGGAACCCATAGCTGGAGCGAGATCGGAAGGCACTTAAACATCGACATAGAATGGCTACCAAGATGGTCAAATGTCTAAATCCCAAGACGTAGGGCGAAAGATTACCACTCTTGGGGCTATACTAGTCTCAATATCGTCAAATCAGAGACGATATGATTTTACGGATTTTCCAACAGCGCAACCATCCGTGTAGATCTCTTTTGGTTCTATCAACCAATTTTTTTTTCAGAGGGCATCCAATGAAGTTGGAAATCCAAAAGCGCCGTCTCGACTGCAGGTGCCATTCATTGCAGTCAGAGTCTGCAGCAAATGAAACTCATTACCATGTGAAGTGATCTGTGCGCCAACATTAGTATCTTTCAAGCGTCAGCCTGATGATGTTCTGGCAAACATTATGTTTCAACACCCAACTACATAATATATTCTCATGTGCTCGTCAAAACATTACATTACTGTTTTGCTTTCATGGACTAACTGTGATCTTGTGAATCGTGTTCCGAACCAAAGTGTAAACACCCTATGGGACTTGATAAGCGAAGTCTTTGTAAGTTTCATTTCATAATAAAAATTTGAATTTGAACTTAAGTCATCTTTAAGCTATTCCAAATACATGTGTTTAATAGATATATTTCAAACCATTTCCGATACATAACTGAATTGGCCGTTTTCGTCCAAAGGCTTTTGGCGGGAGGAACTGTGTTGATAACAGCGAAGTGCAATATTACATGCTAGCAGCGCACTAACTGGATGTGAGTCTGGATGACAAAGATGCGTATGTCAATTCATCAATCCATTGATGTCAACGGAATACAAGCATACCGATGCGTACGTGCAAGGCAGGCGGCCGATACACGTCATCAGATTTGGGCATGTGACTCGGGCAGGTCAAAGCATCTTCTCCCCGCTCTTCATCAAGATGTTGAGAAATCTATGCGAAACAGTCAAATCAAGTCAAGTCAAGAAATACACCTTGATAGGTGGATATTCAGCAACCATATAACCACAGCGTGTCAACAAAAAGTGAAAAAAACATTCAATTACAACAACTAAAAGTCGTGAAAACAGACAGCAACATCAAAAACCAATGGCATACCTGGGTGTTTATGATTGATTTAGTTTAACGTTTTGCGCGGATTTCCTGCAACGAGTTCATGTTTTGGTAGAAATCTGGCGGGATACGGGACAATAGACCGAGTGTAAGCTTCAGTGCGTGTATTTATAAGTTTGTGAGTGGAACGGGTGGATGAGTGAGAAAAATACCGAATGAGGGCAGAATAAAGAGGATGGGAAATATCAGATAAAATCTTGTCGGAGAATGTTTTACAGGACTTGTACAGTTTGTGTCATCACATACTGTACCAGATGTTCCCGTGGTATGAGACTACAAACCGACAGAAACTTGAGGGATCGGGAAATGAGTTTGAGGTCCTTGTTAAAAAGGCCAGGGAGGATAACAAAGGGCCCATAAAGCCAGTGAAGCAAAACGCACGCAAAAACAAAACGCATTTTGACATGGTATAGGGTGGAAAGTAATTTAAGACGTAAAAACATAAAACGTGAGCCTCCTGACCTCACCTGGTATGGCCACGTTAATGATGTTTATTTCAAATAAACATCATTAACGTGGCCATACCAGGTGAGGTTATGGCTGAAAATAACGCCGAGGTATCTGACAGGCAGTGAGGGTAGATAAAGCTAGTGAAACCATCCAGGTGTATTATTTCATCCTCACTTTTAGTATGGAGCCGAATTTCTTGGTGCATGATCACATCTAGTTGAGCATGTTCCCGTAGTTTGACCAAACCGGTGAGATCGACCATATGTCTGATAAGAGATCGAACGTTACAATTGAGAATGATGAGGACACAAGCGGGATATTGTTTGTTTCCGAAGAGCAACTTTTCAACCGGCTCGATGCGTCCTCGGATTTTTCGAAAGCTTCCTGAACATCCTTTTAGTTTTATTCTTTATAGCCCTCCCAAAGCAGGTTGTAGCTAAACATAGTGATCATCTGTGCATTGCTATGAGGCTTGAGCAGTGCGTGGGCTTGGGAACTCCGATGGGGCCGACATGATAGCTTAAACTGATGTTCAGATATGTTGAATTGAATGCCCGGACAACTACATTTGCAGAACGTGTTACATGAGTGCATAATAGGCTCGTTCAATTTTGACTGAAAAGACAATTAATGTATATGATATCACAAAACATCAGGAATTCGTGACAGAAGTTCGTATTAACCGTATTTCAGTTCAGATTTATAACAAATAATCATGTACTTGCGTGCGCCGGTTTTGGTTGCTGTCTTTTGGTCGCCCATTTGGATAAAAGAACTAAATAAACGTAGGACTATTGACAGCAAATTTAGGCGGAAGTTGGAGAAGTCATATAGACTGATCTTACAAGAATGAAGAATAAATCCATGAGCGCCACTGGTTGCGACACCCAGCATATCGCTCAGTATCTCTAACTATCGGTTACGATCACCCCGAGGTCCCCAATCAAGGAGCCTAACGAGACCTAGGTGAACCAGTACCCTGGTTAGGGTTACCATACTTTCGTGCCGTTTCTTAGCTTGACCACCATTGATCTCTTTCCAACCGCTACCTGCCTCGGCAAACATCGCTCGCCGTGGAAACCTATATAGTGAAATGTGTAACACATGCAATAACCAACGTAAACTATGAAGGTCGATTACTTACTCCAGTGGACGACCGCGATTACCTAAAACTCTACGCCTAACCTCAGCATTGCTCGTCCGGTTACCCCACCAAACTCGTGCAATGCGACGTAGACAGGGGTGTTCGAACACCGACAATCTATTTTTATCCTGTTCCAGTAGTGGTCAAATATGTGCACCGTAGAGCAGGACTGGCCGAACTGCCGCAGCATATACTCGATCATTTACAGACAGCCGGATGTCGCGACTGCGCTACACATGTCTCAAGTTAGCAAATGCCAACCTAGTCTTCCGTAAGTGTGGACTCTGCAACCGTGATGCGTCCACCTGGCGAGATGCAGCTACCCGAATAACAAAGCTTATCCACTTGTTCTATTACTTCCCCGGTTAGAGTGAGGATGGGTTTTGGAACAAACCAGTCTTGTAACATATTTTACACTTTAAAGGTGCAAAACGCATACCGAATATCGCTACGCTGGTGCTGAAGCTATCCAGAAAAGCTTGTTACTTACCTGGATCTTCACTTAGTAGCACAATGTCGTCTGCATACTCTAGATCAGTCAGTCTGTCACCTGGGAGTAAATCGATGCCGCTATTCTCGCACGAGGATAGGGCTGTTTCAAAACTCAGATATATAATAAAGTTAAACAGAAACGGAGAGAGAGGATAACCCTATCGTACACAACTTTCTGTGGTGAACTCGTGTGAAAAAGTGCCGTAAGGTAGGACACGACTTCACCTATTAGTATAGAGGGATTATGATGTTGAAATAAACTTCTCGGCCACATCCTTTAAAGCGAGGCAGTGCCAGAGTTTAGAGTGGTCGACTGATTCGAAAGCCGCTCTCAGATCGAGGATAATAGGATTAGTGGGTCTACGAAAGGATTGTCTGTGTTTTAGAATTCGCTGAAAAGAGAGCCTGGCTCTCACGCGTGATCCGTTCGCGTGCGATAGACAACCGATGGAGTATAATAACAGCGATAATGTTAGAGACGATGTTGATTAAACTTATTCCACTGCAGTTTTCACAAAAGGTTCTGTTGCTTTTTTGTTAATCAGTATAATCACCGATATACACCATTCCGTTGGAACCTCTTCCCTTTCCCACACTCAGTCCAAATGTTTCGTTAACTGAAAAACCAGGGCTAAACCTCTATCCTTTAATACGGATGGAACAACCTGTTGGAGCCGGAAGCCCTATACCTTTTGAAATGATTTATTTCTCTGATAACCTCCATTTCAGATGGAAGACCGATGTTAACTGGCAGTATTTGCACAGTTGAAACGGGTAGAGGGAGGTCTTGTGTCGACGGAGGACAGCTGAACTGTGCCCAAAACGTTCTGCTCAACGTTTAAGACAGCAATCTCGAATAAGAATCAGTGTGCGGTCAGGCTCCTCAATTACACCTTCATTCCTTGAACCTGTACTCCTAATTAAACGCAAACGTTTGCGACAAGTTACCGATAGCCGCAGCCTTCTCCATCTCTCTACATTTCCCTACCCATCGACTTCTTGCCATTCCTCAGACTCTTGATGAGTTGATGTTTAAGAGATTTCCGCGTTTTGTTGAATTTTGAACCTGAAGGAATGGGTTTGCAATTAATCGTAATAGATGGAAGTCAGGATTCGGAATTATAATTGTAATCACAATCAAAAAACAAAATAAAAATCGAAAGACAAAATGGAGACCGCAGAAGAGGTGCTTAGTTTACTCCAAGAAATCAATGTTATTTAAGTAGTTACTAAAGTGTATGGTTAACTAAAGCAGTGTTGACCATTCGTGGCTCATGTTTTTTTGGACAGGATTCCTGTTTGAATCAAGTGAGCTGTTATCGGTCCAGAATACCATCTTCTCATTGGTCTACCTACAGTTGTGTCACGTCGATTCTTGTCTGGTGTTGTCATGGCGCGATAGATCACCAAGAAGCATTACGAATATCAATAGTATCAATGTAATTATCAATAAAAATGTGAAACGTCGTTTCGCGTAAAAAGTCAATCATCAGCTCGATTAATTTTTATAAGTTTAACAAACTCACAACGGACCTTTTTGTAAGCGTTGCAAAGCTATTTCTCTCGTTGTTTGTGAAACACATGAAACATCTGTTTTATCTTACCACGGAAACTCGTTTCGCTGCATCATCCTTAATTGCGCCTCTTATCGAAATTTAGAGAAAATCTCATCTTAAAAGTCATTACCTTAGTAAAATGGTAATTCTTTACAAGTTTTATCTCAAAAATGTGACCAGCTTTACGAAGTATAACTATTTGATGAAAAGTCCGCAGAAGTAGGCAGCCAGTCTGCCGTTCGATTTCTAAATGTAAGAACGTTTGCTTCCTGTTTAACACGGAAGGGTTCAGTTTAGGACCGCTCGATAACTACTTGAGTAGCGTTAGACTTGTCTAAAGTCTCCCCAAATGTGATGAACAACTCAGCTTTGTCATAAAGTATTTCCTTTTATAAAACTTTATTCATCAACAGTGATAGGTTTCAATTTATTATAATTCCAATAATGCTCTGTTTTTCTGTTGCTGGGATTACATGAACCGCAGATTTCCTTGTCCTGGGTTAGTTTTTCTTTTGTTTAACTGTCTGTCTGTGCTTGATCCCTGTCCACGCCTGCACTGCTTTTCTTTTGAGATGTAGTTGAGGTTTTTTCTCTCTTTCGCTATAGTACCTGATTATGGTAAACCCCTTATCAAAAATATCACAAGAGATTTATGAACGGATTGCCTTCAACCTAGTTCCATGTTTTCAATTTGTTGGTTATAAATAAACAATCTTATTGAATCACTATCGATGGCTCCAATGATCTGCAACCAAAATCAAATCATATATATAGATCATATTTCCCGTTTCCGGTTCACTAGAAACATAACATAGTGCATGCTGGTTCAGACAGCATTCAGGACAAGATAAATGGACAAAGAGACGCCCAGATAAGATAGCTGTTCTGCGCAAACCTCATCGATCACAACGACGGTACAGATAAACGAGACGAACACAATAAAAATTCAGACACAAAGGAGCGCTCGAAAATAAAAATTGTCCTGGCTACCCGTTTATGCACCTCGTGCGTCAATTTCATGAATCTGCTGATGTCGTGGGTCTCATATAGCCCAATCATCACTAGGATCAGGTATGAACTTGTTCTCGGTTACGGGACTGAATACGAAGCACCGGTTGAGTGCACGACGAGATTGGTAAGATC
>UZAN01041095.1:0-19226 GCA_900618425.1 Echinostoma caproni
CTGTCTGCAAATGTGGCCCATTCTGTTATGGGCATGAACACAAGCGTGTTATTCTGCCGAACTGGGAAGCCGGTTAATGTGCACGAGTTTTTAAAATAATTTGTCTCAAACGTTTGGGATACATTGAAGTCTGGTTTATCTCCGAAAGATCAAAGACGTATTCCTATAACAGTGCACAGGAGTGTGCACAGGCATACATAAAGCAAATGAAGCAACATTCCCATTTTACACACTTTGGATGCTATAGCAAAATAAAATTCGCCTACTGATTATGCGGATGAATTTCTGAATTATATGAGCATACTTTATAATTTATTAATGACAAACATTGTCTTTCAGATGCACAAAATAGTGCAGTTTGAAGATAATAGTGTAGGAGTTGTCCTGAGCTCTTGGGTGGATGACACAGATTATGTTCTCTGGCTGGGCTGTCCAACAAAAAACACAACCTTCCTCTTCTGAACGGAGCAGAACGTTGTCCAAAATGGAAGAGATTCAAGATAAAAGTATTAAGGACAACAAGTAAGTTGCATGCTCATTATCTTAGTAAATAAGATGACTATAAAAAGGCTATAATGTACAGCTTTCTTGTTAAATACATATTTAAATGTGACCTATGTATTACTTCTTATGTTGAAATAGGGGTTTGGTTTGTAAACGTCATACGTAGATTGTGTTATTCAGCAATGAGGATTATGTACGATAAGCTAATGTTGGTAGGGATTGCAATTAGATATATCACCTAGTTTTGTTCTAATGTTGTATAGTCTTATAAGACTATATCAAACCAACACAACGTCGCACTATGTGCTCCCACTTTGCTCCAGAATTCACACCTTTTAAATAAGACCTATATGAGCCCAAGTATACGTTTATAGCATTTAAAAAAACAACTGCATTCCTATCAATAGTTGTCATATTTATCTACATGGTATTCTTCACAGTAACTGCTTGTTTAATTAATTACAAGTGGTTTCAACGGCGGGCTGCCATTATCATTTTGCTGTTCGCTTGTGTGCTTCGTGCTATCGTTGCCTGTTGTTTATTTCTAATCTATCTCCATTGTGTTACTCGTTGTATTTGTTCGTAAATATTTTCAATATACGAAAATCTCATCACATATTGATTAAAATACCGCGTGGAGCAAGTCGACGGACCATTTTCGGCAGTTGCAGATTTATTTCCCGACGGAGTGTCCACAACTTCAACCTGAGGTGCCAATGCAGCAATCAGAACAATGAAAAACAACAATCTCATGGTTAGTAAGTTAGTCGGATGCCACAGAACCAATGCATTTTATGAAGGAAAGAAAAATATAGATGTTTTTTTCAAGGAAACTCCATTTACTGTTAGAGCTTCAGTTGCTTTTCAGGGTTTTTAGATGAATCCTGGTCCAAGTAGGATTGCAAACCCTAACTATTCAAAAGATAGTAAATATCCAGAAGCACCCGCAAGACCTGGTCGACCAGCAGCAGTCAGCAATAACTGGTGAGTCTAGTCTGGATGTTCAAACGTGTTGTTATTATACACAGGACGGAGATCAACTTTAATCATAAAAGTCCAGCAAAATCAATCGTCACGATGGAAATGTAAGTGTTATCATGGTTATACAGTTAATTTACGTTCCCCCAGGGAAAAGCTCAAGCTACTTCGAGTAAGATCTCCGGTGATCAAACAGGAACTGTCATTTTTCAGCTCAATATCTAGTGATATGGACTTTACTATTACAGAAGTAGCTTCAAGGTATTATATCCGGACAATCTCAACTTATATTAGTTCCAGAATAGAAATGTGGAAAATCAGGAACGTGTGCAAAATAAAAGCACACAAACCTTGACAACCGCAATGGACAAAGGAAGATAAAGCGATCTAAAAGATACCACTAAACTGAATAGTACTTCAATCACCAACATTCAGCTTACTGTGAACAGCCCCCCAAACTTATGCAAGAGGAGCACTCCATTATTGAATTGGGTAAGTCCAAGTGAACAACTGTAACACAAACCTTTCAGGTCACAGACTTTCAATCATCGAGCTTCATCTTAAAAGAGCTATAAAGCCAATTGAGGAATTTGGAGCTAAACTTAATGCTCCCGTTCAGGACAAGTATTGTCCGATGAGGATGCGCCTACCGGTTGAAAAATTGGACGACTTCAACCGGCTTAACGGAGAGTTGAGGTCCGCGGATATCTATGTTAATTTCATAAGTGGCATTACAATGTGTTTCAATCCTGACTTAGGTGGAATACCTCACCGTTACCGGTGGCGCCAACGTTGGGGAATGCAATCGGTCCATGATACGCAGGATTTTGACTCCAAAACTTGGACCCAGTCTTAACTGGAACGGTATTCATGGTCATTTAGCATTGGCTAATTCACCCATTATCGAGGCGATAATCGGTTAGTGTGCATTCTTCAACGACTATAGTTGTTGCGCGCTATTAGCCGACGCCATATTACCTGGGAATTCATGAACCCGTTATGCAAACATCAATATCATTGATATATGAATCAACACACGACAAAACACTCACTGGAATGACAGGCTTAACATTTTTCAAAGAGCCAAAATGAATTACAACCAACTCTGAGACTTCCGGGTTAATTCTTGTTGATTTGCAGCTCCCTCTGCTGGGCAACTTGGATGTAGTGTTTTCCGTCTGGTTCCAATTTGAGTACTGCATGTCAAATCACAATTGAATGATTGGTAGCCAAAATTGAAACAACTCTCAAAGTAAGACGCAATCGATTCACAATGTTTAGGGTACTAGATTAAGAAAACATCATGAAATGTAAAAATGTACAAATTTGCGTCCAAAAAGCGCTCAAGCGATCGCGAACCAAATAACATGTAAACAACTACGTGAGGATGTTTGTGTGTGCGAAAAACGTCGGTATTGAAGCAAAACACAACCTAATTGATATCAAGGAGAATTATTTTGGATTGGGGAGGATTTTCAAACCATATTGAATACTCTGTTCCCCTTAATTTCTGTCTAATCGCTCCTTTGCAATCACCAGCTTCTTTTAGAGTCTCCGTGATGTGAGCATATCATCTGGCTTTTACTACCTGGTAATGTGCAAAACCGATGCACGAAAATGATTTTACTAAAAGTAAACAAATCGGTCAATATTTTGTTATCTTTTACTAGTATTTTTAAGTTAAAGAAATCAATGCGGTGCTGTCGGTGATGTGACATCCAAATCAAAATTTCACATGGCTTGATCCGGTTTCTTGTAGCATTATTAGATTGTTATTATTATGTTGTAAGTGGAAAACCACTAAAATTCTGTCGACTAGAACGCATTGAAAACGTGAGTAATAATAATTGTCTCCACAAAAGATACACTCAGAAATTCGGCAGACAACCAACATAAATGCGACAGAACGTACAACAGTGGGTAAATTATTAGCAAAAACATCATACAGGGTCAATCAACGGGATTTTCGCTCCAAAATCACATTTTTTTTCATAGAATTTCGCGATTTTACCCGCGAATGTGATAGTGTAACGAGTACGCACGCACCGCGTTACAGCTTCTAGGGAACCAATCAAGAAACGGATTTACCGACCAATCCTGTGGTCTCAATTGGCACCAACCGGATTGGCTGAAGGAAAGAAGGCAAATAAATAAACCATATCGTTGACGATTGGACATTAAAGAATCCGCCAATGATTATTCGTCGCTTGCGATACATACTTGCATGATTTTCTGAATAGAACTAACTGTATCCACAGTCCGTCTTGGTTCTACCTGACTTCGCGCTATTCAGTGGGTTTACAGTCCGAATACTGGTCCGTGCTATTCGATTTCGATTCCTATTCCGAATAGTACAATTGGCTTCGCGGCATGGGGTTGCACACTACCGAATCCCTGTACATTCACATCTGTCTGAGATTGAAGAATGGGTGGAAGATGCTGGTGCAACCTACGACAGCACGGAAAGCAGGAGCAATCCATACTATTTCCCACGGTTGGTGGAAAGGAATTATATTCTCTACTGAAGAATCTCGCTTTCCCCGACAATCCAGCCAAGTTACCATTCCAGATGCTGACCACGTGATTCTTGTTGATTTCCGAGCCACTGAGAGGGTAAAATTTAATTCGTTGGTTCGTGCCGAGTCAATGCCATGTCGAGATTTCATCCTGATCCTCAGCAAACAGGCTTCCAAGTGCGATTATGGAGAGAGGCTGGAGGCAGTTATGTGATAACCTTATTGCTGGTATTAACAATAAAACTCGCCAGAAAGAGATGCTTGGGAAAAAAGATTTAACATTTTCCGATGCTCGGAGGATATGTGAGCAGCATGATGATCACACTGCGGTAACAACCCGTGAGTCGTCTGCATTATTCCAGAGTAATTCACCAAGTAATAGACCCGGGATGCAGTCCAAATCTCCTCATATCTAGAAGACAAATTACTCTAACCAGAGGAACCCAAACACCAACATCAATCGGTGTATGTCGTGTGGCCAATTCCATTTACGGTCTAACTGTTAATTCAGAAATTTAAAGGGTCATTCCTGTGGTAACATTGGGGCAAGTCCCATTCAGTGAAATTTGTGATTGTTCTGACACTGATTCCACCTCACATTCAAGCCACCTGATCTATGGTACGTCAGCAAACGGTACCTACATGAGTGTTGTCCTTTCGCGTTTAAAAAAGTATACTGGCCAGTTATTGATCAACCAAATGAACACAAAGTTAAAAGTGGACACGATTGTTTAATGATAGACGAACTACCACCTAAGGATGAGACTCAATCATGACAACCCACCGCGGTGCCCTGACCACGCATTCACATTGATTTTGTTGGCTCCGTTGAAGGTAAGTGTTACTTAATGATTGTCGATGCGTCCCAATATACGACAGCATAAAATTCCAACATATAATTACTACTTATGAGTAGCTAGACGAGAGCAAACGTAACTTATCAAATAATTTGCATTCCTATGACCAGATCGTTCGCGCGTACTAACAGTACAAACAGTTGTTCGTCTGATTTTAAGAACTGTTTGCATTTGAAGAGAAGAGAGATTATTATCTTTAGAGAGGGAGAATTATGGAAAAACATTGTTCTATCAGAAAACCAAGGCTTTACGTTTAGACGGTACTTCTACCCAAATTACTAGATGAGGTCTTTAAGGGTATTACCCAAACGGTTCATCTGTGCTCGTGCCCAAGTTGATGAAATGATGGCAGGTCATATTACACAACACATCCATTGACACGGCAGAGAGATCAGATCACTCAAACACACAGTGTAATCAAACCAATTAACGGCTGTCTTGGAACTGCTTTGGTAACTGGTCATTCAATTTGAGTGTTAGTTATGTTCATGTCTCCTTGGGCCTTTTGTTACATCGATTTTATACCAGTCATTTCTTTGAAGATGATTCGTTCACCCTCTGCACGAATGTTCTCTATCTTAACCTGGATTAGTAATTTTATGTCCGTGGATGTTCCCTACCCACGCCACACTCGGCTGTATCTAGCACCAGTTCACAAGGTACACCTTTCCAAGTTTTGCTTCCTCACGCATCTTACTGTGATGAACAGCAGACGGGGAAAATTGTAAGAGGGTATTTGTTTTTTTCTTATCTTGTTTCAGTTAACGGAAGGATGTTTAATTTAGACAATAAGCCTCATCATCCGGTTTATTATGAAAATTTACAATGAATAAAAAAACAGCTTCAAGGAAGTATTTCGTTGGGAACCATGCGGAGGAAGAGAAACTTTTCACTAGAATGCTTCATTCACAGGAATAAATTTCTGTAAGCTGAAGGGATGGATGACAAATGAAGTCATGGTTTAGTTTCCCAGCTTGATTGTTATGGGTTACGCATTTGGCCAAAGGAAATCCCCTGCAATCTGAGTGAGGTTGGTGGGGACGCGGAGAGTTCAAACCAAAACGGCTTTTTGCAAATAAATTCACGTCTCCGGAAAAAAGTGTTTGCGGATCCAATGAGACCGCAATTTCATCAGAATATCATAAAACTTACACATATACACATGAATCTATTCAGTTTCACATACGAATATCTCTCGTTGAGCGATCCCGGTTATTCGAGTTGCCTGTTCATATAATTTTGAGTGACTTGCACAGTGGTGGTGCAGTGGTTTAGTCGCTGTCACCGGCTTGATTTAAACCCCGTGGTCCGAGGTTCGAGCCCTGGCACCGCCTCCTGACTTTGGTGGTAGGCAGCTCTGCTGTCGTCCGGTTCAATACTACACCCAACCTATCGGGGCCTTTGGTGGTTTACTACTCCAAGTCCCGGGGCTTAGGTTACCGGTTTCCATCACTGAATAGCAAGTCCTCGTGATTACGGGGTTCCACCCCGTCTGCTGTTCATCACACGAAAGTGTGTAATAACAAAAAAAAGAAGTCGGGAATGCTTCAACCTGTGAGACCGATTGATCAAATTTTTATCTTTATTTCGTATCAGTCATATTCCATTCAATTATGGGACAGGGGATTTCATCAAACAAAGATATACAGCGGGCATGAAACGGTTAGTAAACTGAACGTCAACGACACAAAAGTTTGAAAAATCAATCAATGACACATTATGCCAAATGTTTATGCAATCCCTTAGCTTTGTTACAATCGTTAGAGGACGGTGCTGATTTGTGAGACCAAAAGATATTTTCCCAATGGTTTTGTGTTTCACACTTAACTCACAGTTACTTGCGAGTAGTAATGTGAGATAATTGATATTAATTGATTAGAATTGACCTTCATTCAAACGTCACCTTCACACACACACACACACACACACATATACACACACACAGACCGCAGATCTTCTAGTCAACCATGCACTCGGAAGCATTAGACTCGAGTTTCGCTCTTATTAGAGCTCCTCATTAGTGCACATCCACCATCCCGTCCGGGATTTGGACTCCGGACCCATCACATGGAAGGTATGGGTCACCAATGTGCCAACCAGCTCATACCATGGCTGAACCAAATTGCTAATTCGTGTTTGTTCAGGTGTCATACCCCGAGATGGTCAATCAGTTCATTTTGACCCGACAGCAACAGAGACACAGCTGACTACAATTAGCTCCAATTCAAAACCTCGCATCAAATCACGTCTTCCATATAGGTAACGAGCTAACTGGCCACAAACCTGCAAGGCTTGGTTAGTAATTCACATTTAACTCACGGTTACTCACTACTAGTGATATGGGATAAATGATAATTATTGATCAGACTGTATGGTTGATTGGAAAAGCTGAGGAATATGCGTGAAGGTGAAGTCTGAGGGATGTTCAGTTCTCTTAGGTTATTTATTGTTATTTTATTATTAAAAGTGAAACACCGGATTAGAATCCACGGACCAGGTGTTGTTAATCAACCAAATTCAGTACGAATACTGATGAGCATTATTGACAAAAGAAACTAGTGTGAGTAAATTCAAGTTCACCATCGTCCAGCTGCAGATCCTGAGATAACCCACACTCAAGAGTGATTTTGTGGTTCATATGTCCACTTAAAAACTTGGTCTTTTCTGTGAGATCGATTTTTTTCAAAGGGTTCTTAATATCCTCTTTCAGACTTGTGTGCAAGTAGTTTTGTTACCACAAAGATGATACTTCAAGCAGTTGCTTAAACCGGCAGGTTTTATGGGGTCAAGTTGTAAGTCAAGTGAAGTCAATAAACGCTTTATGCACCCAAACGGTGAATTTTCCGGTTGTTACGAAGTTTACAGTGAACAGATAAAACCAATTACTAACAGAAAAGACAATATAAAAATTTTTACACTTCAGTAATTGAGAGAAAAAATTAGCGCAAGAGTTTTTCCCTGAATGGTGGATGAGAATATTCTGACGACAAACCAGTAAGCGAATAAATATGGCATTACACTGTTCCTATATGTGGAAGTTAGTGCAGGAAGGATTTGATAGATGGAGCTAGTTCGGAGATTTGACAGGGCTATCGCGATATCTTGGTACAGACAGTGTCCTTGATCGCATGTTATCCTGTCGATGAATGTATCACACGCGTTAAGAAACTTGGAAATAAAGAATATCAACTGAAACAGTCCTATCAACTTCACTGTGGCGGGACAGAAGGAATCTCGAAAATAAATTGAAGCCTTTTAGTCCGAGGCAATTTCATTCATTTTGTTTCGTTGATTCAACTTAAAATTTTACAGTTTCATATTAGGCGTGTTACGGAAGACATTCCTCACCAAGAGCCTATCAAATGTGCTCTGCGTAGCCATGCCACGTTTCGGTGATTACTTCTGCCACTCCAGGCAGCAATTGGATTTACGACACGTGTGGGTAAAAGTGAATCAGTCTGAACATATCCAGAGCATTGCTTGTTACGATCTTCAGTGTAAAGAACTCCTAGATGAAATGGTTCATTCACTCCACATTCCCTACTATAATCTTAATACAGTGAGAATGTATAAATCTTTTAATAATATCTGTAGTGCGGAAACCAATGAAAAAAGTAAGGCCTCCTGACGACGATGCAGACGATGCCAAAATATGGAGGACAATAACAAAACCCGAAGATTCATTTGATCTCCAGAACGCCCTTGACGAAGCCCACAGATGGTCTGTCTCCAATGGTATTGAATTCAACGTTACCAAATGTAAAGTCGTATCACTACGTCACAACGGTCGTTTTCCCTACACTCTCGGACACGAAACTTTGCCTCATGCTCCATCCGAGGAAGATTTAGGACTAGTCATTCGCGCAGACTTGAGTTGCTCCACAAACTGTTCCAGGGCATCATCCATTGCGGCAAAGCAGGTTGGACTGCTCAAACCTGTTTTTGGATCGTTTGAGCCGGCCTTATTTCCGCGTCTGCTAGCCACGTATATTCGTCCATATACTGAGTACTCAATTCAAGCCTGGAACCCATGGCTACAGCGAGATCTGAAGGCACTCGAACATCCGCAGAGAATGGCTACCAAAATGGCCAAAGGTTTGCATTCCAGGACCTCCGGAGAAAGATTGCAGCTCCTGGGGATATACTCATCCCAATATCGTCAAATCAGAGGCAATATGATTTTACTCTATCGGATTTTCCAACAACCCAATCATCTATGTAGATCTCTTTTGGTTTTATCGGACAACGTTCATCTCAGAGGGCATCCGCTGAAGTTGGCACATCAAAAGAGCCGTCTCGACTGCAGACGTCACTCGTTTGCAGTCAGAGTGTGCAGCATATGGAACTCCTTACCAGCTCACGTGGTCTGTGCCCCAACATTAGTATCTTCCAAGCGTCAGCTTGATGATGCTCTGGCAAACATTACATTTCAACACCCAACTACATAACATATTCTCCTTTGCTCGTCAAAACATTACCTTACTACTTTACTTTCATGGACTAACTGTGGTATTGTGAATCGTGATCCGAACCAAAGTGTAAATACCCTATGGGATTTGGAAAAGCGAAGTCTGTAAGTTATATCCCATAATAAAAATTTGAATTTGAATTTGAATTTGTTACATCTGGCTAGCGATTTTTGCACTCGGATTCTGGAATTTTTACAGTCCACTGTGCCTGAGTGTGGTAGGCTGAACTACTCATGTCAAACGTTTGGCACATTTGGCTTGTGAATTTTCGGCAATACATAGAGTTCTTGTATGTCTATGGAATAATTAAACTATGAATATATAAATGTCTGAAATGAGATATCGGAAGGAAAGTTATTCGGTTTTTGACTTTGTTCTTATGCATCAATGGGAATATTTTACGATTTGAAATAAAACAAACAGCTTATGGTGTTAAAAACACCCGAAAAATGCTTGAAGTTCAACGTCAGGTTTGCAGAAGAGAAGACTACCGTTAGTGTCATCAACGAGTGCGTGCAAAGCGATCGTTATCCGAAGACCTACTGGACAGCGTTGCGTAGAAACCATGTTAAACCAAACAGACATTAAACATTTGACCAAATGGACACAGCTCAATCTGACCTTGATGAAACGGCATGAACGATCTTTAGACACAAAACCGCGGTTGAGGAATTACAGGAAGGAGAAGGTTTGAGGACTGAGTTAGTTCTGTTTGCTCCAAGGCCGTGAAGAGGAAAAAAAGGAAGGTTTCTGAACAGTGCGGAATCCAGAGCACCCGCGTGGAAATTCCCGAAGAACCCAGGGATGTACGTTCACATTTATTCATCCTCAGTAAGTTACAAATTGAGGCACTTTCCCTCAGACCTAAGTTTTGCTGGAGCATTCACGTGATAATCGAGTAGAGATTGAGATACAGTTCGAGAATTTGACAAGTCACTTTCATGACATTTTACCTCTATCGGAGACCAGTGCAGAAAACCCAAAATAGTCATTGGTCCATTATTGTCAGAATTGACCAAAAGTCGGAATGTTATTCTTTCAAGACCAGATAAAGATGCAGGATGGGTGGTGTTGGACCGATCTGAATATGACGATAAATTGCTGGCTATACTTGCCAATGACAGCAAATTCAGTCACGATGAGAAGAGAAGGATAAAACGCAGGAGTCCGCGACACAACTTAAGGAGATATTGAAGCAAATTAGGGCCGACAGTCACATCTCCAAGGGCAAATTTGACAAACTCATTCCATGTGGATCTCAACCACCGAGACTCTATGGATTGCCCGAAGTTCACAAGCCAAATATGCTACTTAGACCAACGTTTGACATGAGTAGTTCAGCCTACCACGTTCAGGCACAGTGGATTGTAAAAATTCCAGAATCTGAGTGCAAAAGTTGCTAGCCAGATATAACGTCAGAGGTTCTTTCGCATTCGTTGATCATATTAGAAATCAAGACGTGTGGCATAAGACCATCATGCTCTCCCTTGATATCGGACCCTTGTTCACAAATGAATCACTGCCCGGAACAGTAGAGTATATTTTTTCACACTTTATTAAAACTAATGTCCGTGTCGAAACTTAAAGAATTTTCCTAATCCTCACAGTTAGATCAAGCCGAACTAATCATTACAACTGGAGACTGATGCCACACATGTATCGCTTAACAGAATCTAGAGATATGCTTCCATATAATCTTGCGCAAGGAAGGTGATTTAGTGTCAGTTGGGCTCTCTATGTAGTAGTTATCACAACATCAACGTTATATCCATCTTCGGTTTGACGAAGTGTAGGGAACAAACACCGATTTTTAAACTGTGTTCTGACAAAACAATATCAAAATGTTCAGACTCGGAACTTCAATGACACGAGGCAAAACAATGTGTGAAACAAAGGGCCGGCAGATCAATTTGAGTTGTTCTTCTGCGACACACAAATTTAACCCCAAAATCCAGATGGATCAATATTCCGTTATCATTTTGTTTGCCTAGTATTCTATTTCTATTGATGGTCATTTCGCTGCATTTGTACACGTGCATACTGCAGTCAAAATGATTTTTATACGTTCAGTGAGATAACTACCATGAGGTGAAGACAGGATTGCTAATCACAACGCACAACACGACACAGCAACACAAAGAACGGGAGAGGATAGGGGGTTATTTATCAAGGCAAAGCTAATGTGACTAACCATTCACGTTGTTTGCACAGATTGGGTTTGAATGTCTAGAGTCCCGGTAAAGTTTGTGTTTGTTGTGTTATGGACGACCTGAAATGTCTGAATTGGAGTAACATAATGTTTTTGTTCGAGTAAGTGTTGTGTTATCGAAGATCTTGTTCTTTTCTGCTCATTGAATGACGTAACAGTTTTGAACTTGTCGTCCATCGCTTTCCTAAACTACAAAAGGGATGTGTTCCGCCATTCGGTGACGTAACTGCCTCTCTGTCCTACCTATGAAGATAGTTGAGAATCCATAATTGAATTGGTAAATACAATTTGATTTGGCGGAGAGGGGCAATGGTTCTTTCACCGATGTCGTTGGTATCCGGATGGTAGTGAAGACATGACCGGGTCAACTGCGTAGTAGAGACGCTTGACGGCACAATTCAACCGCTTGCTGACTGATTAAATGACGTCATCGCCTTTCTATGATAACTTTAAAAACGCTTTCATTTTGGGAGCAGTTATTGATTTTTCCACTTTTGGTGTTGCTTTGCAATGTTTGGCGATGAATGCTAATGGATATCCGTTTATGTACGGAACTTCTTCTAAGAGGTCAATTCCGTCGTTTAAAGAGTCCTCTGAGCATATTTCACGCGCTCAGTGAAATAGTGTGCGAACGAGACCAATTTTGTATAGCACGGGGACGAAACTCGGGAAATGCATATATTGCCCAGACCATGTGATCTTTCGGCAGACATCTCTACTGGATGGGCAGAAGTTTCAGTCGGAAGAAACACCGCTACATTTTATGTTGTTCACATGTGAACAGTTCCAAATTGTTAGCATTTGTAATTTACAAAGTGAAGTTCATCAGATTTCTTACGCTCTGTGCCCAGCAGGTTCGGATGACAGCACAAATGAAATGAAGTTACATATTTTTGTGTTCACTCGTGTGTGCTGGGTCGTGAAGTGTTTCAATGCTTCACTGAGCGGCAACTTGAATGAATCGATGGTTGAAGAACAAACAACTTGAGATGGAAGAAAGTTCCAGTTATTAGATACTAGGAGGTTGGAAGATACCGCCGGTAGTCTAACCAACTATGGGGTGAGCATTCAAGGATAGTTTCAACAGAGTACTTACTAATCGGGTGGGTAACGTTGATATCGTATACATATCATCATATATATCATATATCATATCTTGCGCAATTCGGTCGTATTAAAATAAATAAAGTCCGAATATTTCCAGCTTTGCAATGCAGGCCTTGGATTATAACCCTTTGATAAATTCCCTGTCGAAATTTGAGGGCATTTTTGTGACGACTGATTCCAAATATGGAGTCCTCAGTTAATTCAACATCTTTCCCCAGAATTTTTTTCTGTTGGAACATGAGCAATAGCTCAAATTGAAAGCAACTCAAAAGTTATGGGATGACCATCACTTTCCAAGCTGAAAGAATGCGAGGATTCCCAGCCAACCATAAATTTGAAATCAGTTCATTCGAACAATCCGTTGTATTATAATGCGATCGTACACTCGCACCGTAGCGCAACACGATGTCGACTCGTATTCTCGCCGCTCGAGACGATACGAGGCTTTTTTGGGTGACGAACCACGGCGGGGAAAGGCGTTCGGGATGTGGGTGCTGAGGAAACAATGGCAGACAGGTCTTCCTTGGGTCGGGGTTTTAGTTAAACCTGCAAGGAAAAGCAAACGAACGCTATGAACCCAGAAGTTCCAGTGAGATACAAGCACTCACGATAACATATTACTAGCGCGGTTGTCAAGCGTTACAGTATTATTGAGGTATTCAGTCAGTAGTGTTATTTCTTTGACCATTTTCAATGTTTCATCCATGATTTTGAGCACAGTTTAGAAACAGGCCGCTCACTAACATTTCTGTTCTTTTCAGATTGAAATTCAATTAGGAACTGCCAAAAGAACTATTTTTTTGTCTTTATTCTAGAATCTTTTCACTTCCCTGTTAACGGGGGAAAAAGTTGATGCTGTGGATAAAATACGTAGTGTTTGTGCGTAAAACTGTTTTTTTTGTCACTGGTCCTAGTTGAGAAATGATTCATGAACTTTTATTTCAGTTCGTGGCAGATGCCCATAGGATTATCAAAAGACGTACAATATAGCGAACAAGCTTGTTTGGTAACTTCGTCTTCAGGCTTTTACAATTGTGTGTGAAATTGGTTCATTGAGGTTAACTGGAAAGGAACAACAATGTCCGTCAGGTTCTATAGGGGCAAATGGAGAACGGGGGCAAGGGGGACCAAAATCAAGTCTTGGAACTTCCAGTGATGTTTTACACATGTCACGTGTGTTGCGTTATCATCAAGACATCATTGAAGTCATGGTTCAAGTCATCAGGTAGGTTTGGGCGGGGTCAAGGCAACTGAAGTGCGGGAATCATTTTCTTCTACTTGCTTAATGATGGGTTTAGGATTTTGATTGCTACCGATTCTATCGTTGTCAAGTGACGTTGCCGAACGTACTACGACTTATTTTGTGCACTCAAAGATGACCAGTACTCAGTTTAACTATATTTTACCGTGTTGATACTGATCACCTGAAAGCATTCATTTAGGCTGATGGACACAATATTGTACCATTAGTTGCTGGGGTAGTTTATTGATCAAAATATGGTGGACCAGTCAGTCGCTTTACATGAACTAAACCAAGTTCACCTCGTGTTGCGCAAGTAAATCTCCAATTCATTTTTCAAATGCAACAGAAATGCGTAGAACATACTTCTCCACCTTATCCTTCTCATTAACAGAGGAATACATATATATATATATATGTATATATATATATATGAGCCCAATTGATATGGGCCATCATTTTTGAGGGTGCTCTCACTCAGCTGTGAACCAATGATGACATAACCAAGGTATCTCACTGCTATACACAAATCGCGGAAAGAACGTGGTATGCTGCTCGAATATTGATTTTCCACGGGATATTTCGTTGGATCAGTCACACTAATCTGGATAGAAAAGACGCTAGTATTACCTCCCACTTCATCTATTTATTTTGATATACCTGTGGCTAGAGGTACATCGGAAGGACTGAACGTTGTCTGTTAACCACAACACTGAACATGTTCTGAACCACCTTGGTTTTCGACTTGTGAGAGTATCATCGGGTGCTATTGCAAGGCATTTGTTAGACTCCGACCACCACGTAGACACAACCAAAACATTTTTAGTCATAACGAGACCTCAAAATTCACGATTTTTTCGATGTTTGGAAGCAAATATTATTCATTGCTTGAAACTGCAATTATATGTTCACAAAACATTGTGACGCAACTGTTGTTGTCATAATGTGTGGCATACCCTTCCCTCCCTCCCTCTGCCGCCAAAGTTGTTTGAACCGGTTCACTTCCATATCCGATTTTGTCATTTAACTTGACCTTAGCCACTGACAAAACACAAATCACGTAACTCGTTTGTCCACCGCCAACCTGTTTAAATGAAGTGTTTTAACTCAATGTGGCGGTAGCCAAGTGATTAGGTCACCAACTGGTGACCTATGAGTCCCGGGTTCGAATCGATCCACCGCCTCCGTCTTTCCAGGCAGCCTTTGTGTGGCCTCGGCCCCCCTTCTTGAACGTTGACTGTCCATTTTACTAAATAAATGTCAATAAATACGTTCAATAAATTAAAAAGGGATTACGTTATCCCATGTTTTCTTTTCGTTTTATACGAGCAAATATAAATGTGCGTTTCCAGCTGAATAAGAACACACGAACATGTTGGCCGACATCAATTCTCTCCACGTCTATGTCATCTTGTGTTCATTCAGTGGTAATGGCCTGCTTGTAGAACCGACAATCACGGGCGATAAGAACCGGGTTGGTCACAATATCACAATAAAAACGATCGTGATAGCTGAGTGATGGAGTTGCTTCAATGACCTGCAAACTGATATGCCAAAGAAAGGATGTTGTGCTCTACTTTGGGCCGGATGGTAAAACTTTTTGTGTTTTAAGCTTCTTCTGAGGGAACTCAATCATCTGATCGACTCCTCCTCCTTCCACAAAGCTGGTGAAATTGAATAAAATTGAATGACAAATCAATCACAAATAGACACAACACACGAGTTGTGTACTCCGAACAATTTACTGTAATTTGGCGAGTCCGTTGCCCAGTGCGATTCTTGAATCACGTTGGTGGCAGGCACCTTTGCTGCGGTCCGGTCCAAAGCCACACCTAACCTATCGGGGCCTTATATGATTCGTCGCTCCGAGTGCCGAGGATTGAGTTACAGGTTACCATCACTGAACAGCAGGTCCTCGTGACTATAGGGCTTACCCCGTTTGCTGTTTATCACACGAAAGTGTGTAATGAAAAAAAATAATAATAATCAAAAACTGTTTGTTACGATCATTGAATTTAAATATTATTTTACGGTATCACCAGAAGAATGAAAAGAGGTAAAATATTTATCATAGATTAAACTTCCTTCAGTTTCTGGTGAATATATTTTTCATATTTATGGGAGCACAAAACCAGAGCATCATAGCGCGTGTTCAGTTCAACTTTAATTTCCTGGTAATTTCATCAGTTATGTAGACACATTTATTTCACGTTTTCTCGAAAGATAGACAGGTTTGGGGACAGGCAAACACACTCGGGGGAGAGAAGTCAACCAGTACGGAAGCCAAAGGTCACTAATTCGAACCGGATTTGACACGGGGGTAGGGTTGATAATGCGGGGAGTCTGGCCACTAATGTTTATTTTCATAATTAAAAACCCAAATGGATTATTGATTAACCTACACTGAGTGTTGAAATAGTTAATGTTGCAGAAATGCACGATGAGGACTCGGGACAAATGTCTACCCAGAAAGTGATATAATCTGAAGCACAGAGCGATTAGACGAGGAAATATTGATAACGAAGCTCAATTAGCATTTTGAAACGTAAGCAAGAGTGAAGTAAACCTGGATGGATGTAATTTTTCTCGGTCATAATTTTATTATCACATTGTTCTTTGGCAAATGATCGTTTTTGTTTGCTGCTCGCATCTCATTATCACAATGTATCAAAATCGGATATCAGATCACTGCTTCGATTATCTACGAAATCCCAGAGCGCCTCTAACCAATGCGCACACACACGCACGCATTGAAGGTGAGTTTGACAAAGAAGCAAATAAAACCAAGCGCTATCTGATCTTTTTGTTTGCCCACCACACTGAATGCTTATCATAATTTATGTTTTATTCGATAAACCCACAAAACTCTTGTTTGAGATTAATTAATTATACCCTTACAAAGAAAGGTCCCTCCCAGGCAATTTACAGCAAGATTATTCATGAACGGTTCGAACGGAGCCCAGCCCCACGGTGACGTAGATAGCAATATTGTATCCGCATTCTGCTTAGGTCTTATCATCAAATTGCTAAATCAGACCTTAGCTGCTTTTCACAATCCGAACTGTAATAATAATAGTAATAATAATAATAATAGTGTTTTCACCTGATCCTTTACCTTAATTCCTCAGATGACTTATGGTTCTCGTGGAAGGCGGTGTTTAGTTATGTAACTAGAAAGCTTTGGCGGGCAAAAAAGCGTCTTTGAAAAAATGTGCACACTGTAATGTGATATAATGCACTGTGAGTTTTTGAGTGACGCGGCAAAGTTAACATGAATGTGCAGCGGGATGTTTTCCAGCTTGTAATCGTTATAGGTTCGAGACGATACGGAGCTGAATAAGCAACTGCTCAAGGAACAATGCGGCCCATGGGACGACCAGAAATCTATGGCTGACGGGTATTGTGCAGGTGAGAAATTGAAACAGATATGCTGGTGAAGAGGAATAGGCGTCAGGAACAAGGAAAGCTGATTGAGAGGCAACCACATGATGCCGGTCGGTAAGGGTCATAAAACTGCTTCATCGTCGAGAAAGCTATTGGGGCAGAGCTGCCCAAACTTGCTTGCAAGCCCCACCCCCCACCCGCATTCACTTCTTACCAATAATATTGGCTCACCTGTCTATGAAAGTAAGTTAGGCCAATTGGTGGTCAAAATACGAATCTCCGGTAGCCTGACGTGGATCTCGAAGTTTTCAATCCATCAGATCCTGCACTTAACGCGCCATCTGTGCATCTGAGTTTACTCCCTACCAAGTTTTATCACACAACAAGCAGCGTCAAATCTCGTATTCTCCCGAGCTATGACATCGTTCGTGGTCAAGTCATTTTCCAGCCTTTCTTTAAGTTTCATTAGACCTCACTTACTCGTGTGAAAGAAACAACGGCATCTCTGAACACTGGATGTTTGCTTCCTTCGTGCCTGCACCCTAACAAGGACACAAATGAAATCCACCAAATTATCTGTGTTTCAACATGTTTAAAAATATGAAAATATTTTTAAACATATCATCTTAGATCAATACGACAACGACAACCACGACGACGACGACGACGAAGGCAACGATGATGACGATGACGAAGACGACAACGATGATCTCAATCAAGCCAATTACTGTCCCTCAGGTTTTACCCCGATGCCTATCATTCATTTCTTTCTCTCTCTATATTGCGAACGGAAAACGTGCGGCTATCGAAATACTTTTATTTTGGTACCGGTAAACCTGAACTACTCAACATTCTCGTTGTCGAAGTAGTTCAATTGAACATATTTGGGTGGTTGAATACCAAATTTCGTTATTCATCAATAATAGTTCACTTGGTATAATAGCTGCTTTTCCTCTCTAACACCAAGTAATCAAGATAAACTACAAGCTTTGTTTCTACTTCCACGTGGTCTCTATTCATAGTTGTGACAGTATTGTTTATGATAAGATTGATCGGTTGAAGCCGAATCAACTGTTCGACGCCATAGGCTAGTATATCACACTTCCTGACAGGTCTGATTGTCATGAGCCACGTCAAAATGTTTCTTGGTGTGTTGCTATTATTACATTATCACCTGTGAAAATGTGACAGATGCTGTAAACTTTCCGCATTCAAATTTGATCTGACCAATTTCACGTTTCCAGCCTCAGATTGTTTTTTACCTCTTTAACCTTAAATAAACCTTTTTATTAGTTCGTTAACTTCTTCTGTTGGTTGTTTACTTTTCCTCCTGGTTTACTGACAAAATACTTCAGACCTATCTTCAGGTGTATCAAACAGTTCTTTCCTTCTCCCCACCCTCCGATATTCTTTAAAAGCAGCTCGTCATGCTTTTATTTCGACGCATGTCAAACATTCCCTGAAAGATCCTCAAATGACCCCCTGGCTCACTCATTTCCGTATGATCTTGAAAAATATGTCACTTTTGGGCAGAGCAAACGTATCTGTGTTCAGCTCACTCGCTCACCAGCTGAGTGAAGCAAATCTGAACTTACGGCTAGACTGACGTGACAACCAGACAATCATGTGTAGTTTTCAATACGTTGTCAGTTTAGTAATACATTGCTTAATTTAGTTATTTGCGGCGAAATAATAATGTAGAATCAAAATATTTGTTCTTTAAAATGCCTAAAGCATTTACGTGATTTGATTTGCATCATTAAATTTGAAACTTTAGAACGCTACACACTATCAGCCCAATCACCAGATTTACCACGTTTTGATCGATTTGAGTTCAAAACGACGCACGAATTGTTTTGCCAGTAAATAACACTCATGGATGTAAACTCCACTTCGGACAGTCAGTTGCGTTCATGCACAAGCAGAAGACAATGCCACACACACACACACACACACACTTGA
>UZAN01041095.1:20230-53071 GCA_900618425.1 Echinostoma caproni
TTTTGAATAAAATAGAATTTGAGAAAAATGTGAACGACTGCATCAAAGGCGCCACACGCAACAACAACAGCAAGAGAAGCTGAGATCCCTAGCATGATACGCAGCACGAGTTGTGAAATTCGAGTGACATTCACAAAAGGAATTTCAAGGTACAGAAAAATAATGTTTTCTAAGTAACTTAATGTTCAAATTTAGAAGATTTCAAAAACCGAGTTAATGCTTTGTCTATTGATTCGTTTCTATAATTTTCAGTTCACTGTGTGATGCGGAAACAGTAACTTCACCTGCACGGAATGATGGAATACTTAAGCGTAGCGCGAAAATCCCGGTCGCCAATAGCCCACTATCTATGCTTCCGAATCTTGCAAACTACAGAACTGTGAATTTCAGACTCATTTTATAAAAAGTTCAAATAAGTTTTTCATTCCATCTGTTCAATGCTCATCGATCACTACCGCCAGAAGAGAATCCTGATTTTGCAGTTCGGTGTCTTACAATCCTGACAGGGAATACAGTACCGTCCGATATAAATGTCACCCCTAAAGTATGGAAATCCGAAATGTCAGCTCGGGCCTTTTTCACATGCAGACACACTGAACTTTGGATAAATATGCCCCCCTCTAAGTGTACTGTTTCGTTCGGAATGGAGCAGTAAGCGGAACAAATATGCATAGGTATCGATTTAATGAACAGCGGAAACACACTTATCTGTACACACACGCACGCATGCACACGCGCGCACAATCAATCAATCAATCAGTCAACCAGATCAAGATAAGGAATGCATGTACCCGGAACAATTGTCAATAGTTGTTGATCGATTTTGAGCAGTCGTTGATCGATAAGATCGAAAGCAGGTGGCCCCACAGCCGATCACGTGTATGAATGACGAATTTGAATGCGGGCGCGAAAGGTGTCGGCAGTCTCTTTGAATTTCGGGTGCTTTACGGCGCAGTTTTTGTTTCATTTATAAATATTGATTACCATTCCACTGATCCAGTCTGGAAATCTAAGACCCTTGAGTTCTTAATATTGACACTAAGAGAAAAATAACATTCGACAGGTTTTCATCTTTTTATGTAGTTAGTTCTTCCCATTGAAGTTAATTAATCGGTCTCATGTGTTACAAGAGAACCGTTTACGCAATGAAATCATTTTTAATCTGAATTTATTAGCAGTTGAGAGCAGAAAGTGAACAATTGAAAAACAACAATTTCAGATCATCAAGCTTTTATGATGAATAGTGAAGTCATTTAAACGGACATTGTAGATTTGTTAACATCGTCAAAAGGAAACAGTTTTATTAGGTACGGAATTTTCAGATAAGGTTGTGGATTGCAGAGAAAGCTATTAGTCCATTCCGAATCAAGGTAACACTGCTCAATTGCAGACGTGTGAAGATAAGCCCATAAAGAAATTCTAGAATTCACAAAAAGTCACAGTATTTTATGTAACAGCTTAGAAAGTGTAACAATCGATCATTACGAATGATACAAATGATACAATGGTACAAATCTGTGTGAATGTTGGAAAAATATTTGTCCTGCTGTTGCTACCAAGGTATTAATATGAAGATTGGAAATCTTAATTCACAATAGGTTTTCTCAGAAGAACATCTCTTAAAAATCAACCACCTTGCTATCGAACAACGGATCACCATGTTTTCGGCATTAAAACCGTCAAAGGAAAGCTCGCCGTGGAACTAACCTCAAAGGAACACCTGATGGTTTACCTAAAACATTTTTAAGTAATTCATTAACTCAGTTCCCTCTCTTTTTTGTCAAAAATTTTGAATAGAAATATACTTTAACAAATTTCTTCTACACTAGGTTTACAACAATATAGGGTACAAGAACGAAAGCCATTATCTGCATATTTGAAACTTTCTTGAAACGTTTTACTGCTCAGCAAGTAGCACTGAAAGATAGCATTTAGTTGGTAATTGACAGAAAGGTAAATCTGCGTGGGCAAACAACAATCACGAAAGATTTGATCAATTTTATAACGTCCTCTGGGCTAAGGCCAACCTTGAGAGTTTGGTATCAATGATCTTGGATTTTTGAATATCTTCAAACATACCGAATTGTAGTGTGATATACGGTACTTTCAGTGGTAATACTTAAATCCATCGGTATTTACAATCAGAGCAATTGGAATTTACCAATAACAAGTCGAGGAAATTTGAAATCCATTTTTTATTGCATCACAGTGAAATTCTGATCTTTTGACAAAAAGGGCATAGCGGTTGGTGGAAAGAAAACTTTGACTAGTAACAAACATGTTGCATTTTGAACAATAGCTCTTAAGGTTCAATGTGCAACTGATCAGTGTCTGTGCGCGTGTGTGTGATGCAATCAAAGTGCTTAAAAGTTTAAGTAAAAATACATCCAATATGTTGTTAGCTGACCTTTATCTTCAAATGTCATACGAAACATATTGTACGTTTTGACAACCTAGAATAACTAGTAATTGATGTGGGGAAAATCCGTCGAGATTCATTGTTGAAGTCCATTGCACATCTGACGTACTCTCATCGGATGTGTCTCGCATGGGGAATTTCACTTTTCATCGTATGAAACAGAAATCCAATTTGATTTCTGTAAATTTGATTTTGAACATAGTTTTACACGTTTTATTCTTGATGAGGGTTCATCCATAAATATATTGGGTTATTTCAACCGATATAGACATCAAAAAAAGACATGTCATGCTGTCAGTGTTACGTTTTATGAGACTGTGTCACCACCCTCAGTTATATCGCTCAAATGATGAAACAGTGAGTGAAAGCGCACAGTGCCTTTGCCCACAGGGCGTAAACAAACTACATATTAAGTTTTGTTAAATCATACTTTACATTGTTTCATATATTTTAGCACACTGTTAGCATAGTCTCATTTAGCAGGAAGAACAAGTAATATATATTTTTACTTTGGGCATGTGTCAGTCAACCCGTAGAAAATGCCTCAGAAAGCCTCAGTATGCCCCAAGGTGGATGTTTCGGGCTGCGGCTGGTCACACTTCCCCTGCACCTCACGAAACGCTCCCATACAACCAAGCGTCTCTAATAACCTCTGCTGAGGAGGCTCGATTGGGCATCAAGGTGTTTTGGGCACCGTGGAAATCTGACACCGTCCAAAAGGCATATGGTCCAATGAACGGGACACTGGTCCTCAATGGATTGCGGTTTTCACGTACTGCCACACTGTCTTGCGGGTCAGGTTTTAGCAAGGCGTGGGCTCCGGTTGTGAATTCCCCAAAAAATTTGGTCTGTGCAACCTGGCAGTATTCCGCCGACATGCAAATAATGGAATTGTTTTCTTTTCATTAAGATTCTTGTCTCGTGGTTTATTTGGCGTACAGTCGTGCCTCAGATACCTTTTGTCGGTCAACGGGGATGCACGATCGCATTTTTCAAAGAATTTATCTGAGAATACTGCATAACTATTTTGTCTTTACGAGATCACTCAAAATGTATGCGTGTTTATGCCGGAAAAAACACACCATATGTGTCTGTAAATTATCATGAAATCAAAGAAAAACGTCTTCAATAACAGTTTATGCATTCATTTGAATAAAAAGCTACAGTATACTATCCCACTCATAAGGTAATGTAGTTTTTGTGAACAGAATAAGTTCATAGTTTTTTTTCAGAACGCATGCACTCCAGATTTACCACAATTACTAAAGTTGATATTGAAAGAAAAACAACCTTGTTCCACTATGGCAAAAGCAGAAACCGTAAACTTCTCTAGTTATCTTCCCTTGATGTGCAACAATTTGGTCAACAGATGTGTTTTCTCCCCACAAGTATGTACCAATACACGAAAACTAATTCGTGGCTGAAATGCGGTTTAAGTAAAGACATAAGCAACTCTAATTGGTCGTCTGTTTTTAATTAATTACCGTTTTGGGTCAGAGGAAATTAAACAAAACTCATTGCTTTCAAAATAACCAATAAAATGATATCCTCATTGTAGAGAGTAAAAAAGCATTGTTGGGCCTTCAACCACCCTTCTATTTTAAAGCCCCTTTTGTTTTATTTTTCATTACAAAGTTTCCTCATACACAAGAACTCAGTGCAAATCGGTCTGATTGGATAACGGATTCCTATAAAGTAAACTATCCTGTGAGGAGGGGGTAGAATCACCTAGACAACCAAAAGCACTGAAAGCAGAATCTGCGTGGGATAGGTGGAAACATTTATTGCCTGAGGGAAGACAAATTCCCAACGGAGCATGACTGCAGTTAATCGCATCCGCTCTATTTACACGGTCTGGGACAACACGTGCACGAGGGTGCCTCGGCACGATGTGGTCAGCCGAAGACGGGAACGAAGTGTCAGGGCACACTGGGGAGAACAGGAAGCGTGTGCGAGTCAACAGGACCGAGTAATCGGATCTGTACCACCCCGCTCACGTCCGCTTTATCCAGGTCCTCATCAATTTTGTCCCGGTGTTTTGAGCTAATAAATCTGAAAGGACAAATAGTACTACAATTTCATTGCTCTCAAAGAGCTAAGCGGTTTGATACGTGATACGGACATAGAACTTAGAGGATTAGAGAACCAGCATAAATGTACTGTTCGAATTCGATAAACAGACAGGTAGTGTGTGTTAGGGAGGGGGAGGGCTGGCGTAGGGTGAGAGCGAAACCTTGATGGCCATCTGGACACAGAGTATTGTAGCCGGTGGTGCTGATTTGTAAATTTTGGTTTGAAAGAAGATCATCAGAAGTGTGGTCGGTGAACAACCATCAGACGTGAGCAAAAGAGAGCAGAGAGAAAAACAGTTGCGTAAGCATGTCCAGAAGAAGCTGAAATACAGAGAGCTGGGGGAGATCAGTGCTCATCTCTGACCATATTGAGCACTAAGATGTATTGCTCTCGCCAGTAACTGATTGGTAAAAAGAACAACCACTTTCTAAATCAACACGCTATTTCGACATAAGGGCGCATTATAAAACGCGGTCATTAAGTGTTGCCAACCGCAAATGGGAGTCAGTAAGAGTGGAGAAAACTAGCTAAGTTTCATCATCGAATCTACCATGGATTAAAAATAAATGTAAGGGATAACACAGCATTGAAGGGGGGGGGGATGTTCATCTCGAGTGATCTTCACACGAGGTCATCCGGAAACAGTCGCAGTCCTTACCCCGTAACAGAATGATGTCAAGGTTTGCTTTTTCCCGAGATCTAGTGAAATGCGGAAGCACTCATGGAGGCTACCGACCAGATGCTTGGAATCGATTGAGCTCGCACACACCCACACATGTGTAACCTCTGGGGAAACAATGGTCACGGATGTGAGAAACATCATTCCATTAAAACATCCCCATGGTAGCGGAACATGTCCTGAAACCACGGGGACAGTGCGTGCGCACGTGTGTGTGTGTGTTAAACAGAGCGAGAGCGAGAGTAAATAATAGCGCACGGGATTAGTAAATAAACGAAACCTGGGGGAAAATTGAGCTGGATATTCATCTGTCCAACCGATTGTAGACAGGGCAAAGGCTGAATTCATAGGGTTTACTAAGCCCAGACAATGCGTTCATTCTTTCCTCGCCCACCCACTGCCACACACAAACAGGCACACAATAAATGAAATAACAAGTTTTCCCATGCAGTGAAATGACATGACGCGATAAATACTACTCGACGAACTGTTCCATTGCAAACAAAAATACATATAAAGATAGACCTTTGACAATTATGGAACATTAATCGTGTCACCTTTAATCAATTACATGTTCATCATATCAGCATCACTTTGGCGCTTCCCAG
This sequence comes from Echinostoma caproni, assembly GCA_900618425.1. Taxonomy (NCBI): domain Eukaryota; kingdom Metazoa; phylum Platyhelminthes; class Trematoda; order Plagiorchiida; family Echinostomatidae; genus Echinostoma; species Echinostoma caproni. Next base: position 26,010 of record UZAN01041095.1, read on the forward strand.
TAGGCAGTATCAGACTATGCACCTCATGGTGAACAGACCAAAAATAGCCGTGAATCTCGTGGTTTCCTCTGATCGGATCGGGTTAAATCGGAAAAAGTAAACGTGAAACCGACCGGATTACGCACGATAGGATTTGAATAATATCCTCGGAATATTTTCCGTCAAGGGAATATTTGATTCTAACCTTTAGTAATACGGTTGCGAGAATGCATGCTACGTGTAGTGATATTAGACGTCACAAAAATCCGAATGTTCTACTGCTCCCCCCAGCAGAAGGCACACATGTAAAACTGAATGAAACGAACTGCAGTCCCGTTGAAAATGATTAATCCATTTTGATTGATTTTCCCACTTTAAGCACATGCGTTTTTTGACAGTTCCATTTACCTGGAAGCAATCAGATTTTCCGATTCTGACTGAAATATCAGTGAAGCAACGAATGTTTCAGGAAAAAAAGCCCGCCAAAACTGAATCAATATTTAACAACTGTGAGAAATCTATCGATTAAACTTTGCGATGAAGACGAACTGAATGGCGAAGGTTCTCAAAAACTAGAAACACTGTTCATAGACTGAAGCAAAAAAGAAATAGGTTCTCTCAGAATGCTATAGACGAACTCTGCAGTGTTCTGAATTTATTAAAATTTCGACTAAATTTTACGACCGCACATGATTGTGTTTGACGTTCCAGTTGCTACACAGAAATAAAAGTCTGGGTGCTTAATTTACAAGGACGTTACACATAAAGACATCAGCCAGAACGAAGATTGTAAAGCTACGCAGTTTGAGAGACAGAGAGTGACCACAAATATCTAATAGTGGAACTTAGATTTTCCTATTTTCCTATCACAGTTCCAGGTCAACCATTGATGCGTTGGCATCCCTTGTTTATTATGTCTCTTCCTCCTTGGACAGGAAATGTAAAGCTGTTCGTATATGTTTATTTGATTATATTAATGCCTTAAGTTGTGTTGAAAGGTTCAAACTTCTTTACATTTTTCCTGAGAAAGGCATTCAGCTGGAGCTCACCAATCTGTTAAGTAATTATATCATCCATCGATTACAGTTTACTAAATGTAAGGATCGTAACTATTCACTTTTACCCTCCACTCAAGGAGTTCTTCAAGGAGCTATCCTCTCTCACTTCTTGTTCACAACCTATATTTCTTTAATGCTTGCTTTTGATGGTTGTTGGCTCATTTAGCATGCCGATGATGTTGTACATGAAGTTTTCGAATTCCTCCGTGTACCCCAAACTTATGCAAAATATTTCACTGCTCACCGATTGGTCTTCACAATGTAATCTTAGAATGAATCCTTCCAAATGTAATGACAAGTGACCAATACATTGAAGTGATGATCTCCTGTCAGCATCTCATTATCAATGGAGACCAAACTTCCAGAGCATGCTCGATCAAATAAATTAGAGTCACCATTTCCCACAATCTTTCTTGGTCTTCTCATGTCGTCGAGACATTTAATAAAGTTAGAAAACTCACTTTTTACATTATCCGTTTGAAAATTCTATCTACCTCAGCTCACTTAATAAAGCGTTTTCTTTTCTCTTGTATCCTTCCTCACTGGTTTCATGCATCCCCAGTTATTTTCCCGGGGCTTTTAATCAAAGAATTCAAACTCATACGTAAATCGATCGAACACGTAGGTCTATACAGTGGCATATCTCGTGAGCATGTTGTGCAGTTTATTATTTCACAGCACTTTAGGGCTTGCCACAAACTTTCTACCAGTATATTACTTGACACAACTCACCCAATGTATCCTCATCTTAGTCAATGTATCTCTACATCTAGCACTGGCTCCAAGTATAAGCATATAGCGACACGCACCACAACATACAAGTCTTCTGTAATGCCGTACTTGGTACGGTTTCTTACTAACATCATCTTGTCATTGTTTAATAAAACAGAATCTTTGCTAAGTTTTCCTTATTTGTTTGTATATGTAGCGTATCATCGTTCTATTTTACCATGTAATTTCCACAGAGGAGTGATTGTGTAGTAGCTGAATGTTCATCCCCTATGGGGTGAATTGAAACCGCTTCTTGACTTTGGCTTGTATCCTCCCCGATTCGTAAACTGGTCGACTTTGTCCATTTCTTCAGAGGTCGAATCTGATTCTCGCGTTAGTTGAATAGCCGGTTTCCGACGGCAGTTGCTTCCTAGTGTCAGTCTGTTGCATTGCAAAGCATAATGCCCGGAAACGGCACTCTGCTTCAATCCCGAAATTCCTTGTAATGAAACTGCAAGAGGAACAGACAAGTTCAACCCTCAAATGTGTTTATTGGGTGATCCACAGCACTAAGAGTTTCAATGGTTACAATTTCCAATCACGGATGCTAACCGAACGAGCAGGTCAGAAGTGAATCAAGGAATGCGTGAACGAGTAATTGAGGGTAAATAGCAACAAGTATTGTGAATCGGATTTTTCTAAATTACTTTTTTCTCTGTGTGTGTCGTGTTGAATCGTGGAAAACGTAGGTGGAATGATTCATCGGTCTCGCTTCCTTAAGCTTGAATCATTTGTGAAATATGAATCTGTCCAAACAACTGTGGAAGAATATGCTTTGCACAGCCAAGGCGGTGGCTATTTGTATCCGGCACCCAGGACTGTGCAAACAAATGTGGATTGTTTACATATGGAGTATGCCATGGACTGATGATATGACGTAATTGACTGTTGTTTCGGAAAATCAAACGACGACCGAATGACCGTGTAAACAGCTTAGTCATGGTATTACAACTCTGTAACCCCCTCCTCTATCCGGGTTTATTTTATAGATCATGACTTTTGTTAGCACCTTGTGATCACATGATAATGTAGAGAATGAGTAATCGAAAAAGATTCTTCACTTCGTTAGTCTTTTCCATGATCACCGGGGATATTTCAAGAAACATGAAACACAAATCTACTTTTTACGGAAAATCACTCAAAATCCAAAGAAAATGTTCCTTGTAGGAGGAAACATTTGTGTCAGTTTAATGACATGTAATTTGGGTTTATGTGATGTCTATTTCCCCTCCTGAAATAAATGTGTTTTAGTAGGATTTTGAAAGTCATCCATTGTGTGGAGCGGGAAAACAATGTTCAGTCTGCTTACCAATTCTGGCCCTTGTAATAATAATGTAGTAAAATGTTAAAAGGATTAGTTAACGTAGTGAAAACCTGGGAAAACTTACCCTAAATGTTACATAACACCTGGGAGAGCTTCACTGGACTGCATTCGATTTTAAGTACAGATTCTAGTGTGATAAACTAAATGCGTGAATGTACGCATCTAAAAGTGAAAAAAGCAAGCGCCAATAAAAATCGGGCAAACGTGCAACTGGCCTTGTTTCTCCTATTCTACCTATGACTTCCTGAACATTTCGATTGATCAATGCAATAACAAGGGTTCGCTAACAGATCGAAATGTGTAATCTGTTCGAAAGTGTGAGTCTGATGCATCGGTTGTTTGGCTCCCCGTGAACGACTTGTGTGTCAGTCGCGCTCGAGTGTATTCGTCACGCTTCTCAAATTAGCAAATAGTTTCAGTGAGATTTGTTTTCTAGAAAACAACACAAGTTCGCCTCACGACAATGACGTAATTGTCAGTTTTCGAAGTTTTCAGTAAGCTTGTATGAGTGACGTTCGCAATTAGTAGCATCGTCCACTGGAGACACGAAATAATAATTAGGATAATCTAAACCGAAAGTGTGACAATGGTTTATCTCAAACCAACCCTAAACTTCGATGTTTTAATAACTCTTTTTTTGTCAAAGATGTTGTAGTGGTTTGAGACCGACAGTGTAACATGCTCAATAGTTGTCACCACCTATGTTCTGCCTGTTCCGCATGTATACTTTCGCATGGTTGCAAGCACTGGTTGCTTGGAGTATTCGCTCGTGCATCCTTCTCCTTTGCGGCATAGATCCCACCAGGATCTTGGATATCCTGAGACCGCTTCTTCAGCTAGGTCTTTTATCTTTGTTTAAGTCACTGCTACCTCCGGTGAAGTAACTTCACTTTAAACGGTGCGTGAGTTCATTGCTACACTTTCGCTTGTTAAGCAATTTTGTTTTCAGATACTCTCAAGCGTAGTCAAGCTAAACCCAGGTACTTTCAGGGAACAATATACTTTCCCTGGACTAACCGGTTGTTCTTCCTGATTCATACCGGGTGTATGAGAAGCACGGGAGAATTAGTGATCAGATTGCTGTCGTAGGTCGTAATATTGCATTCCCTTTCTCTAAAATGTATTCGTCCTGGATGTGGATTTTTAATTTTCAAATATGATCAATTGAAAACTGAATGATTAATTCTTCTTTCCGAAAAGGAAATCCGGAGAACAGGGCGAATGAAGAGATTGCAATGAAATTTAATCTTGACTGCTAAATAGGACAAACCACATGTTATTTGAGTCCTACTAAGAAAGGTCTCCCAGTAAGAACGACTCGTTTGTGTGAAAATCGAAAGCCAATATCAAACCTACCAAGTATTGATCAACCTCGTGCTACTCGTGTGACTTCCACGAAATTTCTTCATCACCAAGTCGGAGATGGCATTCGAATAGGCGCTGGTTAAGATAGAGGGACAGTACACTGAGTGATAAAGTTCGGAATACATGATCCTTACTCATGAATAACAGTGTGCTCTTGTAAGATTAAAATCTGGACTGTGTTGCACCATTGCGGGTCATGTCACTTGAGTATGATTAACAAACACCTGTATGCAGACATAATTTTTGATATCGCCAAAGTTTTTCACATTTACAATGTGAAATCCGGACTCAATTTGTCAGGTCTGTTCTTGCAGGAGTGCGTCCTGAAACCAGTTGAGTAGCCCTAAAAAAAGCAGCCGATTCAAGCCTTATGTAAAGGGAACAATGCATTGAACTGTAACGATAATCCTTGGTCGGAGAGCATCCGGAAGGGAAGACAAGACCCATTTGGCCAGATAAATGAGCAACAGATAAACATACATCGGAAAGATGCCACCGATTGATAAAATAATGTTTACTTCTATTTTTTTCTATTTTACAATAATCCATTCAAGTGGTGCTCATAAACTAAAAGATCTATAATAGTAATCCCGGCACGGATCGATTAGATGAAGGCCACTGAACAATGAAAGCGGGTATCACCTGCATGAAATTCTGCTACGAAATCTGCATTAGCTAGCTCTGCTCTGTGCATATTTTTTTCACAAGGAATCTGCAAATATTTTCTATTACCAGAAACAAAAACCCACAACTGCATTGTAAAGTTTGGAAAACCGGGATGACAGCGAATTAATCATGTCGTGTGTGTGACCTGGTGTTAGTCAACAATTGTATTATTCAATATATGTTTTTTTCTAATTCAACTAAATATTTTATGAAAATTCTTTTCATAAAGGAAGTTTGCCGAGTGGTTTTCTGATTCTCTATACTATAAAATACGATGTTTTACTTCATTCCGACTATTCGGTTGTCATATGTCAATGCAGATAGGGGCTTACTATCTAACATGCATGATCCGAGAGAGGTAGACGGCTTGTACCAGGACGATGATGAAAACGCTTAGAAATGAAGGAACGATTGAACAGTTTCTCTGGAATTTTAAATTACTGGGTACTGTTTAGAACTGGCTAGATATGCGATTGTAAAAACGCTTCCACTTCAAAGATGGATGCGATTCTGTTATGCTTGGATAAGTCGAAAGTGAACTTCAGAAACGAACAAGAGAGATTCGAGCTCAAAAAAGCAATAGTTAAATTAGTTTAACTATCTAATCAAAACCAAAAACCGAGTGGTAAACTGGAAACATAAGATAAGTTGTTAGTAATATGATGCTGAAGGAGGCATCAAACGACAAAAGCGACTACGGGTATAATCGAAGCTTGGTGAACGGAGCGTGAAAACGGAGCTGAATTTACAACAACAACAACAACAACAACAACAACAACAACAACAACAACAACAATAATAATAATAATAATAATAATAATAATAATAATAATAAAGTAAAACTAAGAAGAAAAACAATATCCTTCCCAGTCAAAACTTTGAATCAACAACCCATAAAATAGTTTCTAAAGTCATATCTGTTGTGATGTTTTGGGGCCTAGGGAGACTACCATAAATCGAAAAACTTGCAGCATGATGATGTCAAATCTATTGTGAATGAATCTATGGTAAATAATCATAAATTGTGTGGTTCGAATCTAACGCAAGTTGAGAGTTGCGAAAAATGTCTGCTCGTTTAATGTCTGTTGACGAACGTCTTTTCAACGAGAAATACAACTAGAACAATAAACCATTTATTTGACCACAATACTTTTAAAACCACCATGTCCTAATTGTTCAAAGTTGGTTGACACAAGATGCTCCCTATTTAGTCATGGTTTACAGAGACATCATTGACGCCGAGAGAATCTGTTTCAGTTAAATTTCGTTTTCGGTTGGACCAAATAAGCAATAGAAGTTGAAACAGCTCAGGGGCTTATTGAAAAGGACAGAAATCTAAGCAGTAAGGATTTACAAGGCAATGCAAACAAAACCGATACCGTAGGTATTTTTTATCGACTATGGAAAAGAAACGAACTACTGAATACAGTTTACCTGAGTCGGGAATCCACTTGATTGATAGTTCTTGTGCAACTATAAAGATGTAGCTCCGGTGCTTCCGTTCTAACGTTTGAAAATTAATATCACCCAGCTCAATTATTCCAGTGAAAACGTTCCATGAACTCGAGGGGCTTAAATCACTCTGAATAATTATGTGCAAATTAGTCTGAACGTATTTTGTTTTTGCTATAGAAATCAATTAAATCATTCTTCCTACGAAAGTGTATTGAGAACAAAGTTATTGTCATCTAACTTGACCTCAACCCCTAACCAAACAGAAATCACGTAACTCACTTGTCCACCACTTTGTTCAAACAACTTATTTCAGCTCCTATGTTTCTTTGTTTTACACGACGATATAAATGTGCGTTTACAGCTGAATGAGAATACGCAAAGTTGATGACCATTATCAATTCTGTCCACATATTTTTTCTTGGGTTGATAAAAAGTTATTGTCAGAAAACGTTTAAATTAGAAATATGAACAATGTTAACGGGTGTTTTAAGCTAAGGCCAGATGGTAATCCGTCAAGTAAGTAAGATATCGGTCCGTTCCGTCAACAATAATCCTTCAAGTTTCCAAATGTGGTTAGTCGAAACATGATACAGGTATATAGTTGCTAGGGGATAGAACATCACATATCGAGCCATAATATGGTCACTAGACGGACAGTACCGGGCAGTTATGTAACAAACATCTTCAGTTTGCTGCACCACATTTAACTTACTCCTACGCATTTGCGCGAAAGAACAATTGGCATTTCTCTGAGCTCGACATGGCAACAAATTCTCAATCGATCCAATGTCTATTATGGTAAAAATGAGAAACATGTGTTGGACAAATCGATACGCGATCATCCGTAAACAGAGTTGTTTTTTCCCTCTGGTTACTACAAGTCTTGAAAACATTCTTTCTTTTATCTTTGCAAATATCGAGGTGTGTGGTGTGAAATCACCGAACATTTGAAGTCACGTTTACCGTTGTTTCATGTACGAAAACAGTTTATAACAGTTTATTTCACCAATGTTTACATATAGAATTCGAACTGTACAACATCGAGAAAAGTTATTTACGAGCTTATTGATTTACAGCGTTGTGCTTCGTTTAACCAAAATTCCATTCAATAAGTTCAATGCGAAAAGTTATTTTCAAACACATAACACCCAAATGAAAATCCGATAAAACGAGATAGGTTTCTTTCACGTTTCACACAAAACGTTCGAATCAATACACACACACTTAAGAATTGAAGTGTGAACATCCAAGACATGATGTTTCTGGGCGTGGAATCCTCAAAATCACCTAGGACTGTTTCATCTTTTAATAAGGTAACAAAAATATGGTAAACAGTCAATTGTTTCCGTCGTGGCAATGCTATCTGCCGTCCGTACCAATCCCAAAACCGCTATGAGAGTGGAATCACCAACATTTGTCCAATTCCTAGACTTCTTCATTAATCTGCTCCGAAAATTCAACCCAGTCCCGACGATTTAACTAAATCGTTTGTTTCCATTTAGACCGAACATGTGTTTGAGGTAAAAGGAGACAGAGGGTTCACTTTTTTGCAACTGATTTTGCGGGGTTAGTTAGTTCCTGAACCCGCATTGAATAGTGCTTGAGTGCTCAGTGGGGACTGGTTTGTGCGTTGATGACAATAAAGCGGAAGTTTAGTCTAATACCAGTCAGGGTGTATTTATGTTTTAGTACCTAGTTGCGCTCGGGAAAGTGCATTCGACAAAATCCCCTTCCCTCTCCCGAAAAAAAACACACGATGCTTTTAACGTGCATCCGGAACATTGGCTACTAACGATACTACACGTCGTTTCAATCTTATTTATCGACTGTTCCTGAAAACCTCAAATGGGCTTAAAGTAGACAAAGCCAGTAAAGCCCGCATTTGATAGGATTGTTTGAAAGTTGTTAGATAATCCTTTAGTGAAATCAATAACATTGAACCAAACGCATTCAAGGTTATCCAAAGAGTTACGCTCTTGAAATCGATCGAAAACAACTTTATTTTTCCATAAATTACAAGATCCTTGCAGCTTGCTGTGACGCTAGCCTCAATATCTCAGATTTATGGGTACACAATGAAAACATTTTTGCAACGAAATAAGAACAGGGATCATTAGAAAATTAATTTAAATTCTTCTGATAAACCACAAACCAGAAGGAAAAACAATGCAAAAAACATATTGGGAGAAGCTAAGATTCACGTTCACCTTCTTCCATCTGAAATTTGTTTTTTTTTGAGGGCAACATAAATGGCAACAATAAAATTAGCTTTATACATCCATCGATTGACTAAATTTAATTCGAAGTGATGCGTTTTTTATTTGGTGAGGGTGAAAGGAAAATGATTTTGTTCCAAATTTATCTCACAAAAGCAAAATAGAAGTGTGCCAATACCTCTAAAGACATAAAATGTGGATTTTTGTTCTTTGATAATCAATTTAAATGTTGCAAGACAAATTTGGGAGTAAAATGTCTTATTGGCTGTATTCGTATTCACAGTATACAAACAATCAACTGACGACAACATATGCATTTTCCAGTAATTGTGGCCTTCGACTTCCAACCAGATTTTCCATGTACACTTGGTTTGATGTAATACCGGAGTCCAAGGCTTCGCTTCGCTAAAAGCAGGCGTTCTTTACGGAGACTGAATAGGGTTTAAATAAGGTCAATATAAGACACATTTCTCCAACATCTTATCGACTGCAACATGAAAAGTTGTGGAGATCATTTGCTTGTTATGAATGTGCCTGACATGTGTAAACCGAAAAGGCAAGTCCAGAAATAAGCTCTGAACCCAAGGTGTGAATCTTCAGCAATTTACGAACTTGCACTGAGAATGAACAAAACAAATTGGGCTCTACAAAACAAAGCAGAAAAGAAACTACATTGGATGAGAAAAAAAACAGTTATGCAAGAGTCTTTCCCTGAGCTGGGTGACACTTATCGTACGTTGATAACTAATCGCGATGGGCTGGTAGGGAATTACACTGTTGTGGAATTACGCACCGAAACGAGTTCATATTTGGCAGGCGATTGGGAATTTAACAACCAGGTTATGTGGGATGGCCGGTTTCCTGAGACTGCATAATTAGAAAGGCAGTTTTTAAACTTTGGTAAAAGCGCTGATGACTTGAACAGATCGGGACAGGTTATAGATAGGGATGACTACTAAGTATTCAACAGAAGCATATTTAAGGATGCGTTGATTATTACCTAAAAGGTCTGGTAGATTACTTGCTAATACAGTTTAAAGACTACGGGGAACGCTTAGTGATGTTAAGTAAAAGAGGTCATAGGGTCCAACAAGGTACATCCGGCAAAATTGTGCTCAAACTCCGCGGACGTCTATCATATGAAAATTACTCGGTTCAATGCACTCGGCTAAACAGGATCTGTTTGCCCCGGGTGAGAGCATACGCGTCGCATACGAACTGATCATTGAACACAGATACTTGGTTCGTGTGTCCGGCAGTACGTCCGCGGTGAACGGATACATCGCAAATGGGCCGAGTCTAGGTGTGGGCTGAAACCGTCAACAGACAGGATGTTCTACGTGGACAGGGGTTTGACTGACGATCTGAAAGAGATGAAAATGCAGGCACCATGAACCAAAAGGTTCAGTGAGACATAAACACGACTCATACTCAAACAGAATGGCAAATTGCCAAGGTCGTTACAATACGAACTGATCACTGCATACAGAGAGTGATTGTAACGCGCGTTTTCTGTCTGAGTTCAATAAATTTAATGAAAGCATACGTGGAAAGTGCATAAAAGACGTAATAAATACAAGAGACTGAAGATTATGCACACCTAACGAGCAAAATGGAGAACAAAACCGGTTGTGAGCCTCTGGGAAATCTGGTCTAGTCATTCATATACTACACATTAGAAAAACACTGAAAATCGACTGTGGCGTCCAGTTGGCTGAGGTTAGACGCATCTAACCCACAACACATGACACAAAATCACCTCAATGATTCTTTGAAACTTGTTCGTCTCGAATCAACTCCCCGGCGCTGCAAATAAGATTTACGTTGCCTAATCTGAAATACACGTGTTTTTTGCAGGCCAGGAATCGTGTGCACGGTTGAATGAATCACGCTGTGTTTCACGACGTGACTGAATTAGTGCATACATGATTGCCCGTGTTTCGGCGGCCGAACTAAACATCCTCTTTGGTTTGCCGAGGGGTATGATGTCAACTGGAACATTTTCGATGTTTATTCAACACGATGCGCGGTAGAGGGGAGGAGCGCTTGTTGTTGCCGTGTTATTTGTGAAAGTGTTTATTGTGATGAGAAAAAAATACACGTGGTTTCCTTTGTCAGTCTCCCACGAATGTCGTATTTGAAACATTTTTCGACTGAAATAGGCAACCAGTTGATATCTGAAAGTGACTAACTGATGCCACTCAAATACCCCTTTCATTATGTAAATAATGATCTCGATTGAATGTCCTATGATGTTGTATTGGACTGAACTTATTTGGCGGTAAATTAAAAATATTGGAAAAAATAGAATCATTCTCCGACTTTCACACTTATCGCTTCTATATTCTCCGCGTCTACCGATTGTGAGAAATTTATATTTTTCATCTGAAACGAATCTCATCCGTTTCTTCAGAATGATTTGTGTGACAGAGTTTGTCTCAACCAGAGAAGCCTCATTGATCTTTTGGAATTGAATTTTGGCAATATCCGCATAACTTTAATTGACAGAATTTGGTGAGAATTGAAATTTGTTTCAGAAAGGACCGCGCCCAGTTCGGTTGGGTTTCACTCTGTTAACTCTTCGATAAAAATCATTCCGTATTTTTTCTGCTTTTTACCTCTGCAAAGGATACCGATACTTTTGGTGAACTATGCGAAACGACAGATTACAAAGCCATTATTTTCCGATGTGAAGAGAAATCACAACAGAGCTCGGTTGGACGATTTATGCCAAGGCAGATTTCACTGCATCTCAACTGGTACAATAAAGGCAGAAAACCACCACTTCCACCGCACGCCAAATCACACGCCATTTACCAGTTGGAATGTGGATGCGGAGCGTCTTGCATTAGCATAGAGGATAGGCAGTTGCACAGGCAGATCTATGTTGAGTTAGACGCCGATTGATCGAAGGTCATTCTCCAATTTGACCTCTCGAACATCCACACACACATTATCCACCACTAACACAATCAATAATAATTCACCAGTACCAACCAACCCCACGAGCACACAAACTGTCCGCGTCATCGATCATTCGACATCTATTGATGACGAGTCTTGGTCCGGACTCGACAGGTTGATTTTAAATTACTTATCATGAATACTACCCCCCTCCCCTCTGCTTAGGTTTACGGAGTCGGTTGCAATCAGGAACTAGAAACCTGGCCTGTGTGCGTGCAAAACTAACTGTCAGTCTCACACTATCACTGCATTGACAGTGGTGAAAATGCGATGATTCGTCCTTGTCATATTCAAGTTTAACTTGATGTACTTAAGGTTCAACGATAAAAACCGTAGTTTTCTGTTGTTGTATTTTACCAGCTGAGATGCAGCGAAATCTGCCTTGGCATAAATCGTGTATCCTAGCTTTGTTGTGCTCTCTCTCTCTTCAACTTTATCTCGTAAAATAAATGTTTCAGTTTCAGTGTATGTTCACGCTTAAAATGAAAATGAATAATGGCGGTTTCTGCGTACGACAATGGGTATTTTCAAGAAGAGATGAGTAAACTTTGCACCAGTTAAGCTTTATCACGAAGCCCTTGGGAGGAATAGTTTCCTGCGCTATGTTTGTGTGGCAGTTCGCATCAAGATGCAGAGCACTAGGGGTAAACCTGTTTTATAATGAGTGGTATATGAATGACCGGACATAATTTCCCAGAAACACGCGACCGGTTTCGTGGTCCTTGCGGCTCGTCAGGTATATGTGTCNATATGTGTCCAAAAATCTTCTCCCTGATAATTCTTATACTTGAACTCCCGATGTAAATTATGCAATGCAAATCTCATTCGCAGCTGCGGGGAGTGGATATGAAACGAACACGTCTCGAAGAAACATTGCATTGATTTTGTGTCTAGTGTTGTGTGTTAGTTACGTCTAACGTCTACCAACTATACGCTAGAGCCGTTTTTCCATGTTTTTATAATGAGTAGTTATTTAAAAGCATTGTGAGAGGTTGATGTGTTTGTAGTTGTACAACCAAATTAATATTATTATTATTATAAATTATTATCATTAGTGCCCCCAGGAATTACACTGGGCACTTGACCTGATAAAAATCTTGACATATATAAGTTTCGCACGAAAGGAAGATTTATTTTATACGGTTTATCAGTGCCTACAGTGTGCCTTACGAGTGCAATGCGAACGAGGCGTTTTCGTTGAAAGTGGTAACAGTTGGCTAAAACACTGGATTCTTGATAGTAATACCAGTTGAAACTTTAGATGTTAGTAATAAATCTGTACGAGCTAACCTTTACTTGGCGAAGCACACTCAAAATATCAATTTGAGGGGAGACTATAGGAATACGGTATATCGTTAAGCTCCTTCGTGGGAGCCAACCGATCTATTCTGGTATCAACAGCGGATGAAAGTGGGTCAAACTAGTAAGCGAGAACGTCCAAATTGAACAAAATGTGAGTCAACGGTGCTTCGCCAACACAACGACTCAAGTCTGTACGAATGTTCTATCAACTTATCGGATTTTGGTGGGGTAGAGCGGGTACAATAACTGTGGTTTATTTTTCGAGTTCTTGTGCAATCCGTTGAATAGAAAATTGTACACTAAAGGTATCATGAAATCTCCCTTGCTTTACATTTTTTTCATCCATACACCACAGGTTATACACGAGAAGGTATGTGCAAAATACGAGTATATATTAACCCGGAGCACGATCGATTGGTGTTCCGAGTGCAATCGCTTGAGTTGTAGTTTATCAATTCTATTGCAGCATCATGCTACGGAGGTATGCAATGGCTCAATTGTTGATCGCGCATGATCCATTGGTATCAGTAAGGGGGAAACACACATACATACGCGTACGCCTACTTGCAAGATAAACAACCAAAATGTATGTCATGGGAATCGAGGCACACGTGACCGAGGCGCGTCTCACAATCGTCCCCCCACGCTTCAACGGGAGGTAGAGGAATCTGTGCTGCATGGTAATCATCCAAACATCGCTGGGAGGCTTGTCAGCGCCGACGAGGCTAACGAGTGAGCTTGAAATGATACCTGGATATCTTGAAATGATACTCTGACAACTTGAATTGCAAAAGGTATAGAGTATGGGTTAAATACGAGAAGATATGCGCAACAATATGTGTATATCTTATTGCCAAGACAAACGGTTAACGTGATCCTCCACCCCAACACACATTGGAATGAAACTGATGATTTAATGAAACCAACAAAAATTGTTATTTCTCATAATGCTCTCATTGATTTCAACGTGAATATGTGCAAATTTATCGAGCCTGGGGACTTGTGGTTCCAATGATCAACAGCAGCAGCAGCAACAATAACAACAACAACAATAACAACAATAATAACAAGCTAGTAGGTCGAACTCAGGTTCGACAAAGTTGACTATATGTTTACACTGAACCTAGACACGGAATCAGAATGATGAGCACTCGAGATTTAACTAGTGGTCATGTGAACTACCCCCTCACGTTAACATAAAAACGGGATCAAGCCGAGAATGCACCAGTCCCGAATTCTCTCCGGTTTATACTTTGGTAATCTGGGAATCCAATAAGAGTGAGTTTTCAGTACAGATTAAAGTCATTGTGTCATTTCTGCTGATTCGGAGATGCATGATAGTTTCAGGCAGCAGACTCGTTTTAGACAGACGTTGTTCTTATGTGAAATATGGAGAGACGTGATTTCAGAAATGTAGCATGATTAGTGCAAAGCTGGACGGATTGGTCGTGAAAAGTTTCCGCGTTGTTCGACCACGGGATTCAATGATTACCGAAACATTGATGGAGGTTTGACGTTTACTGCTTGCCAAAATTAAGTTCAATCAACTGACCGTGTCCAAATTATGTTATATTCTCAGAATGTCTTTTTAAATGTTCACAGAACTAAGCAACCATTATCAATTTCGGCCTGCCCCGGAAAACCATAAATTAATTCCGGTTCTGTAGTCAGTGTATGAGAACATCTGGTTCACACGAATCAATTTGGAGGATTCCTGTAAAATCGCGATCAGTCTTCGAATAGCAGGTCATCGGATGGAGAAAAATTTAGAACATTTACTGGAAATTTTATATCCTGAAAAAAAAGCAATTGAAATAGCGTAAATCAACCTAATTGATCTGGTTTTTGTTCACGAGAAATTCACACGCACCTGTTCGTTACGATCGTGCGTTAATTCATTCAATGTCTTTTATGACAGAAATCGGAGTAGGTGCACGATTTCTTTGAAAGGTTGCAAGCAGTTTGTTAACTAGCAATCGTTTTTTGACTAGCTATTATGTACAGATTCACCGCGAGCTAATTAGTGTGGCTGTGTAGATGTACACCTTCTTGAACACACTGTGAAAAAACCTTTTATGCAGTAACTTTTTCTGAGTTTTGGTTAGATACGTTCCAGTGTCTTGTTTTCATTTACTTGGAGAATGCGATAACAAGCCACATCGGTGTTCTTGGTGAGATAATATCTTGCATGGCCAATGCAGTTGCCCTCTGAAGACCTCGCTTGCAGCACTGAACCACTTGATTTGTCCACAATGATTTATTCGCTGTCACCGGCGTTCTTTGGACACTGTGGTCTGAGATTTGAGCTCCACCACCCAATCCAACTCTTTGGTGGTATTCGGTTTTGCTGTCATCCTGTTCAATACCACGCCTAACCTAGCGAGGTCTTAAGAGGTTCGCCACTCCAAGTACCGGGGCTTAGGTTACCGGTATCCATCACTGAACCGCGAGTCCTCGTGATTATGGGATTCATCCCGTCCGCTGTTCATCACACTTGGGTGTGTAATAAAATAAAACATTTGTTATATGTGTGTCTGATTCGATTCGTGAAGGCAATGAAGAGTTAATCCACCTCCATCCAGCAATTGCTTGATTACTTTCTTTGATGTGGCTGTTCCTTTTCAGTCCGTCATGTTCAGTACTGGCACATTGCCCGTTTCCGTTATGCTAGATACATATCTTTGTTTGTACGAGGGTACAAATTGATGTACCATGAAACCTTGGCTCAGAACTTCATTTCTGACCTAAAGTTGTTTTATAAGCATATCAACTCTACAAGGAAGGTGAAATGCGGAATACTAGCATCGAGATCGTCTGGACATGTTTCGACCACTACTCTAGAAGCAGCAGAGTTCCTCAAAAAAAGCCGTTCGATCAGGTGTTTACCGCAACAACACACGAAGCAATAATGAGTCCAAGCAAACTACCCTGTATACGGTATCCATCACTTATTGACATGGCTTTTGACACTGTGAAGTTTAGAGCAAACTATTAACTTTGTGTAAAAATTCATCTCTAGGCGCAGAAAGCATGCATCCCTGGACTCTGATCTCGCTAGCTGATAACATTTCCAAACCTCTGGCTATTCTTTACCAAAGGTTGTTCAACAAGGCAGTAATTCCGCAGTCATGGAAAGAAGGGGTGATGTCCCCCACTTACAAAGGAGGCTCTCACAGTGATCCCGCCAACTTCTACCCTGTTACACTTCTACTGATACTGTCGAAAGTCATGGAAGCCATTGTGGGAAATCTGTTGATGAAGTGTCTGGATAAGAACGAGCTTCTGTCTCCAACTCCGCACGGATTTCAACACAAGCGTTCATGCATCACAAATCTATTTTTTGCACGAGATGAGTGGACGAAATTCGTCGATGAGACCAACCACTAGGTGTAGTTTATTTGGACTTCTTCAAAGAATTTTATCGAGTAAACTACTAACTTCCACTGCAAAACCTCTACAACTACAGAGTAGGAAGTTTGAATCTAGACGGGATCAAAGAGGTTCTCCGACAAGGAACCATATCGGTTTGTGTTGGTGATTCATTATCAGAGCCTATCACCGCTGTCTGAGGGGTTCCTTAAGGATCCGTACTGAGGCTTAGTCTTTTTCTTGCATTTATAAACGACCTGCCACAGGTCCTCAGGCCTTATACACTGATATTTGCGGATGACGCCAAGATCTGGAAAACTGTAACACATCCAACGAACGATTGATGCAGCCTACCGATGGTCAATCGCCAGTGACATCGAGTTCAACGTTTCCAAATGCAGAGTTATTTCTATGCGACATAATTCTCTTTTTTCTATGTTCTGGGGAACCAAATACTACCGTATGCCACTGACTAAAGGGATTTGGTGAGTGATGGTACAGGAGGACGTAGGCTGTTCCACGCAATGTGTCAGAGCATTATCCATGGCTATAAAGCAAGTCAGACTACTCAGAAGTGTCTTCGAGCAATTCGGAAGAGCAATGTTCTCACACTTGCTATTAGTGTTCGTTCGGTCACACAGAGTACGGCGTTCAAGTATGAAATCCATGATTGAACTTCGACAAGAAGGCTCTAGAACGTCCACAGAGGCTGGCAAAAAAATTGGTAAAAGGTCTGTATAACAATACATACTCCGGAAGACTGTAACTATGGAGACTCTTATCATCTCAATACCGCCGACCTCGGGGGTATCTGATCTCGGAATATCACAAACTGCATCAACCCAACCAACCTTGCCGTTCTACGCTGGTTTTATCTCAAAATTATCACCTCAGAAAACATCCATTAAATGTAAAGACCCAGAAGAGCCACCTTGATTGCCTGCATCACTCATTTGCAGTCAGAGTGTGTGGCGTATGGAATTCTCTTCCCTCCGATATAGTGTGTGCTCCTACAGTTGAACTACTTAAATCGCAACTTGATGAAGCATTGGAACACTTGAAATTTCGACATCCGTGAGTGATTTTCATTCTTATTTTCTATTTGTGAAGTTATTCAAAATAATCTGTAAAAATCCTATGGGGCATGATAAGCTTCAGCTTTGTTAAATCGCTCATAATAAAACGTTGATTTCGACTTTATATTGTGACGATATATACGTCCTGGATACAAGAATATGAACGAAAGACCAAACAATCCCGGATACGAACGCCTGACGAGCGTCAGGAACCGTGAAGCCGGTATTGCGCGCCCTGGGAAATTTTATCCAGTCATTGATATACTTCTTATATATATATATATACATATATAAATGGCGATTATTGTTTGGGTAAATAGAAAAAATGGCTCCCTACCAGCATAAAATCGATTTCTGTGTGATTGTTTCTTATCATGTATATCTGTCTGTTTTCCCCTAATGGGCTATTTTCGTGAACCTGGAACTCGGCGTATATTCTTTCCACAAATCGCATGAGCATATAGGTTCTTCCGGGGTTCATATGAAACTCTGTACAATGATTTAATGCTATCCTAGTTGGTTAGATGATACTAACCGTACTTCAAACCTGAATGGATCCAGGATCAAGTGTTCAGCAAGCTAGAATTAGAAGTTGTCGAATATATGAGCCAAATGAACGACACTCCTCGTGATACCGATCGTGTACTGTCGGCTAAATTCTATCCGGTACTAGTTATCACATGCTATGTCTACATACGACTCAGGGTAGGTTGACATCTTGGAAGCCCACTATTACAACGATCCATACGTTGCAATCCGTGGGGCCTTGTGGCATCCAGTGTTGTGCTGGACGCGTATTCAAAATTCCAGGGATCTGGTCTGTTTACATTCGACTTGACCGCACGTTTTCGGCTGACCCGCAGGGTAATATTTTCAATTTGGAAATGATTTGTTTAGCTGATCTATTTTCGTGAGTTATCCTTTTGGCCGACTGAGTACATTAGCAAGCTAATGAAGAATACATCGGTGGAGAATTAGGATCATATTTTTCATACACCAATAGCGTTGCTGGACGGTTGGTGATTGAAGCGCGATTATACCAGAGGAACTCAAATCATGTAAAAGAACTATCCAAGACCAGAGTTTTTCGGTTAATTGAGACATCCACTCAAGGTAGTAGCCGATTTAGGCACGCGTATGAAGGAATGGCCAAACGACAGCGCGATAAACGAGCTAGATAAACACAAGAATTCGTGAATTTGCGGGAATGCCTTGCTTTTGTAGTGAACGGAAAACTTGACTCCATCACTTTCCTTACTATTTGGCTGAGTGATACGTCGTAGATACCTGTTTTATGATTCAACTGCTGACGTGGATGGAACGTAACTTGCATTGTAAAGAATTTCGTTTTGGGTTTTATTCTCCGCACAATATGGCTTGTGGACTGTCCTGATACTAACCTGAAATGACAATTTTCTCGACAATCTCGATCTCAGCTATCCAAGTCTGGTGACTGACTGGAACCGGTAAAAGCATACCGTACCATTCGATGTGTGCCAAAGTTAAATCCTAATAGTGATAGGAGACAGTACTGGTTTGATGATGAGCCAAGTGGAATCTGCAAAGTGAAAAGGTCTTTTTCCATTTTCCCGTCAGTTACCCAGATGTATGTTCGCGTGGGTGTTCCATCCCCTCCAATCAACAAAATGATACTCATGTTGGTTCAATAGATCGGATTCCAGAGTGAATTGTGGAATTAGACTTTGACTTTGGGATTAGAATTTATATAGTTGTGGCGTAAATTGCATTGATGGTCAAATTAACCGGAGTGTATTGTTTTCAGGTTAATTGTGAGACCCATTTGCATTCCTTGGGACCCAAAATTGTCTAATTATATCTGCTGTGATAATCACATATGTTGCTCCGGTACAAATTACTTGGAGATGCCAGCCATCAATGTTAGATAGGTGTACATCAGGTAATTCAGGTTTATAATTAAAATATCACAAATCGGAACCAAGTCTGTGTGGTAAACCAACCACAATGCAATAGTCTTCATATAAAAGCGAACGTTCCATTAGTTTTTTGTGTATAGAATAATGCCATTTTGTCCTGGCCAAGCCAAATGAGTTTCCTCGGTGAGTTCACAATGGTAACCTTCAGCTAGCCAAAGCCGGGCTGGCAAGGCAGTCAGCTGGACGGTGTGTGAAAAATTGCAATCTACTGGGAGCCGCGTCCAGTTTATTGCATCATTTGTTCTTTGGACAGAGTCAAATATACGAGGTACTCAAAACACCTCGATTGCCAAACCAGCAGGTGAACACTGGTCAAATCATGGTGTGTGTGGTTTGAATGCATGCTCTTGGTTAGTTTGGAATCAGGGATTTTAGCTAACTTCCCTGAGTGATCTATCGGTGGTTCAGTGACTCCAGTATCGGCTTCTCGTCCCTTCACTTTGGTGGAACAAACGCCTCCGCCCGACGGGAGTGCAGTGTGTAGGGCTTCCGCAGCAGAGACTACTTGAGTCGCTTGATTGTATTGTAGCATTTCAAGACACCCAGCCACGCCTA
This sequence comes from Echinostoma caproni, assembly GCA_900618425.1. Lineage (NCBI taxonomy): Eukaryota > Metazoa > Platyhelminthes > Trematoda > Plagiorchiida > Echinostomatidae > Echinostoma > Echinostoma caproni. Next base: position 46,065 of record UZAN01041095.1, read on the forward strand.
TACCAAGGATCACTTTCTAACGGAGTCACAACACTGAGGTCTAGCTCTGAGATGAACGAGGTGCGATGTCCTTAACAAGCCCGCAAAGATACATTGTGCAAAATGAAAAGCAGTTTGCTCGACCTTTCGAGTGGGTAGCATGCATGCGTTCTACCTGGGAGATACCAGGTTAGATCATCAGTTGGGTCGATGGATTTACTACCCTAAGGATGAGACCCCATCAGAGCAAAACAATTGCCCAGTGGTCCTTGCTTTTCAGTTCACGCATCATTTACCCTGTACTGAAGGAAGTCATCAAATTTCTACTGAGTGGGTCCACCTCGGGAGAGATACTAACAGTTTAGTCATATTGACGTGGAATTAGGTCTGTAGGGTAGCAGACGAAAGATGGTTCTGAACCTATTGGAAGCTGATAACCAGTGTTGCAGTTTGTACCACTTTCGATCGATTCAAATCAGAAATTCACCAATCCCAGGGCTCTCATGAGAACTGATGATCCAGAGGTTCCCTTAGCAGCTGCTGTTTTAATGCATTGTCGCACGAGGAGATAAGGAAAAAGACTATTGAGCGCCAAAATATGCCTTCCGTTTCAAACGTACTTCATTGGAAGGCTATGGCTATTTCTAAGGAGAATATCGGTGACGCGGACACCCACCAGGTTTTTGAGTTTTGTCGTTACTCAAACACGGTGGCTTATTAAGAGTACCCTGATCTGCCTTATTCACAACTAATCACCAAATATATAACCATTCCTCTTTACCTAACTGTGGGACCCGCCTAGTAGTACGCAGCATTGTCACCGGATATATGTCTGATGAAGATTTCTTTATTGTCTCGAAGAACAAAATCCTTCCTATTAAAAACTAATGATTTGAGTAGTTAACCAGATAAGATGTGGAAAACACGTTATCAATTAAATGCAAATATGCACACGTGATTCTGAATGAACGGTTTCCAGAAAAATAAACTAGCTGCCACGGAATATAAAATGGGTTTTAGGAAAACGGCACTCAAAGCCCTGAGTTTGCCATAAATGAGAAGTACAGTCACGCGGAACACTGAACATCCCGAAGGACATTCTTCGGGGCGTTGACCATATTAGGCACTCTGAATGTTTCCATCACGTTATGTATAATAGTTACTTTGCAAATCCAGTAATGTATCTTAACGAGGTGTTTCGGACGCAAGCCCCTTCTAGAGGGTTTTAAGCAGTCTCTTTATTGGGGAGTATTCTACATTAGACCAAGGTATTTGTTATTGAATAACATGTGATTCATTCAATATTCCCATTGTGACATTAAAAAGCACTGTAGCGAACAAAGCTTGTTTCGATAAACTCCTCTTCGGGCTGATACAGTTGTATATAGGATTACAATTATCAAGCTAGTGTAATGAGATGATGTGATGAATATGATTGGTTGAACATGATTGATTGCGATCTTGTGATATGTGGTTTGGAAATGAAATGGCAGAATTTCTTTGTTGTTCTTGTGTGCTTTGGAAATGGTCACTATCGATTGATCGAGTGAGCTGTTCCATTTCCGGTCTGCGCCCATGGGTCATGACAAAGTTCACGGTCGTCTCGGTCACTTGTGTCAGATTGAGGCCAGGGTAAGCGGATGGACTGGACAAACCGCTTTTGAGAACAACGGGATGAATTGAGTTAGAGAATATTCACTACCTAGGCTGTAGCAGGGTGCCGTTGACTCACAGCTTAAGATGAGTTTGGTGGTACTTTGTAAATCACCTTGAGTGCGTCCTCGTTTGCTTGATGACTCGTGTCTACAAGGTGTTCTAGCACTGCATTTGTAATCGTTTTCCTTATCCCCGTACTCAGCCACCCGGGCTTGTGCTTCTTGATTCTTTGTGAAAATTGTCTGATCGTTCTTCCTACATAACTTGCCGAACATGAACAAAGAAAATGGCAAAAGATCATAGATGAGGAAAGGATAGACAATGCATCTTTAAGATTCAGGGAGATTATTCGTCGGCTTGTGAAATGAGTACGTAGAGTTGCAACAGAGAAAGCACGAGCGATGGCTTTTTCCAGTCGGCGTCTTAGTAACTCAGTCTTATAATCTCCATTGAAAGGAAGTCTTAAGAAGAGTTCTTTTCTTTTAACTATTTCCAGTAGTTCTCTCAGAGGCCATTCTGCCAAATTCTTCAGAAAGATTCGTTCCGGATAACCCTTGGCCTCAATCGGAAACAGGTGACCGAGACGACCGTGAACTTTGTCATGAACCATGGTCGCGGACCGGAAATTGAACAGCTCACTCGATCCATCGATAGTGACCATTTCCAAAGCACACAAGAACAACAAAGAAATTCTGCCGTTTCATTTCCAAAACATATATCACAAGATCACATCAGCTCATTACACTAGTTTGATAATTTTGAACCCCATATATAACTGTATTATCCCGAAGAGGAATTTATCGAAATAAGCTTCTTTTGCTACAGTGTTTTCTTAATAAAATTGACACACAAGAAGTTTCTCAGTAAAAATTGCGCAACTGGCGTTATGACGAATGTTACGTGTTGATACATACTGTCAAAATCAAAGAAGTCGTGAGTTGTAGACTTTGGGTACTGTCAATCACCTAAAATAAAGTGTGGTTTCAGCCTTAGCTGTTGCCAGTGAATTGTCATTTGAGACACACGAATCGATTCAAAGTAGGGACAGAGAAAAGCTGTGCAGTTTCAATTCCAACATTTTTGAAAACTTAAACACCAATTACAAATGATTTGAACACATAGATACACCTTGTAATAACAAATAATTCTGACTGGAGTTCTACCTGTATGATTGCAAATTTCATTAGCTTTGTGTACAAATTAGGTTTACATTGCAGGTTTTGGTGACTTTTGCAGTTGTTACCTTTTGACCTTTACATGCTTTTTCATTTTTTAGACGCTTCCTCATTTCCTTGATGAGCAAGCGGCTCAAATAGCTGTTACTTGCATGCTTTGGGTTGTAGGTTCAAGGTTGAAACCACCGGAACACCACCAGTTTTGTTATAAACATCCTTGGTGGAGCCTTCTGTGGTTGGCCACTTCGAATTCTTGGTCCTTGATTGCCAGTAGGTTCTCTTGAATTGGTTGTTTACCCCGTCAGTTGTTCACCATATCAACGGGTGTATTAAAACGCTGTATCATTGCATCTCTATCTGTTTGTCTGTCCTTGCAATGTGCACTATTCCATCGAAAAACTGCGAATATAACTACTCCATAACCTTCCAGGTATACAGCTTGACAAGAACTCCAGGTTCTCCGAAACTATTACACGTTCATTAAATCCTGTTGGGTGATTGTATTTTAAGTCACTCCGTTCTTGTACTCATCGGCGATGTGTTGCGACTCCACTCGACAAAAAGCCTCACCGTGAGGTAATATCTATCATATTCAGTCTAGTGAATCAGGCTCACAACACTAAGCGCTAAGAGAAGCTAGTCTGATGAAAATCAAGAATTTGCACGAGTTTGGATAATACCTGTATATCTTCTTCTCAGGGTTAACAACTCCTGTTTGTCCCTCTAGCTTCTGATTGATATTGACGAGTCCTTCGATTTCATGTTATCCCCCCCTGCATATTCATATGTCAAATTATATTCAGAATCAGTTATTATGCACATCATTATCAAATGACTCATTTGATGCTCTGTCTGCTGCTGCGCTACACGTTATACCACACGGTTTCGGCCAGAGTTGTTTCAGAAAGTTGATTATTTGTTTTCCAGTCAGATGTACAAAGCTACAAACTAAGTTCGATTTATTTAATATTGCAATTAGTCAGTAAGATCCCCTTGAAGAATCATTCCATTCATTTCGGTTGGTAGCGGTTGTTTGTTGAATAATTCGATTTTTAAATTTCGGACAGCTTTCATTAGAAACGTTTTGTCCGACCAAAAAGTGATTGTCTGTTGTCGATTATTTGCAATGGTCGTTTAGATCCTAAGAAAGATTTCTTTGGACGATATTCACAAAATTTTTCGATTTAATGTAAACCAATTATTCTACATCCTCTCTCTCACTCTCGTGTGTAGTTAATGCGGGCCATCTGGAAGTCTGCTGCCGTCAATGAGCAATGCAACAAAAACAATGTTACAGAAAAGAATGAAATCTAAACGTTCAAACTCAGATAACCAAAATTATTGCACTCCTCAAATTCATTTTATTGTTTCACATTTTTCTGTGCCTTGATGTGATGTGATGGCTTGCGTGCCTCCATGACCCTGCGAGCTATACACGATGGCTAATCACAGCCGCAGTTCCAATCATGCCTGAAAGGTCAACGGGTAGAGGCCCGACATAGCTCAGTCTCACAAAGTCAGCTGCTTGGGCACTTCCTGGCTTCCTTCTATTCACACTCGCCCTTGGATAGGTCACTCCAGCAAGAAAATACATGAAGGTACAGTTTACCAACCGAAAAACCCGCTAGATGGACGTAGGAGAGGTGTTATTGGGGCTTCCTTTCGACGGCGAGAGAAGTCTTCGCATTTCATTGGACATCTACCGCCCGCCCAAGCTGGACAGCCCACAGTCAATAAGGGCTGTCCCGTCCACGTTCCGCTTGTCTAAGGGTGAATCCCGAACGGCGGACTGACAAGCAAGGCACCAGCGAACAACACACTTAATCGAAGTTCAAAGGCTTTGCATGACAGGTCTCTAGAAGTCCCACACGGGTGCTTCGGTCACGCTCCCGCGTTCGATCTACGCTCCACTGCCTTGCAGGTAATATTTTTGAGTCAAAGGCTCCAGTGAGGGTTCTCAAAGAAAAAGCTCTTCGTCAGTGTGGCCTACTGCGAAGTATCCTAAAGTCTTAGGCACCCATTTATGTTTCGCATGTCACCATATAGGTTGCCACGGCAAGCGATGTTTGCCGGGGCAGATGGTGAATGGAGAAAAGTCAAAAATAGTCAACCTAGGACCTGGTATGAAAGTGTGAAAACACTAATCCGGGGACTGAGTCACACAGGTCCCGTTAGGCTCCCTGGGTCGGGACCTCAGGATGATCGTACCCGATGGTTAGAGGCACTGAGTGATATGGGTGTGTCGTAAACAGTGGCGTTCGTACGTCCTCTCAATTTCTCTGCAACATTAGCCCAATGAAACTCTATTTGATTCTACTTTCAACCTTTTCTGTCTTTCGCCTACTGTTCATCCAAATGGGCAGCCCAAAGAGAGCAACCAAAACCGGCGCATGAACGTTCATGGTTAATGATTATATAAACTGAAACTGAAATCTTTTTCAGCCGGCCATTTATGTGATCTAAGGTGTAATTATTGTGGAAAACAGTCAACTTAAAAACACGCATGAAAAACGATGGATGGTAACATGATGAACAACAAAACAACAGCAGCAACAACAACAATAAACGCAACAGCTTTGTTTGAATTACAAAAGTCCTTTTTAGTCTACCCTAAAGATGATTTCATTCTGAAACACCAAATGTTATTTGAATCTGGATGAGTCTGAACACGGTTGCGCAACCCATTTGGGGGATCAAACTCGGGCAAGCAAGGATTTAGTTCCGCTACAAGTTTACAAAAATGAATTGTGCTATACCGCGTACGGGCAAAAAGAAAAATTGGATCATCATCCTCTGCCGGGTGGTCAAGTGGGTAGCACGCCTGCATTCTACTAGTACAGTCCCGGTTTCGGTCCCCAGTTGGGTCGATGGATTTGCGTTGCTGATGAGTACCAACTAAGTAAGATGAATAGCTGCTCATTGCATTCTGGGTTTTGCATTCATACCCTAATTACACTGTAGAAGACGATTTTTACTGTATAAAGTACAGTTTTACCGTAGTAGTTTAAATAACCGCGTTTATATACTTCGATTCCATTGTGTTGAATCTATCTAAAGAAGTTACTTCTTCAAAGAATGTCATCTTAGCTGAACTTGCAGGATCTAAACGCAATTTGCGTACCACCCCTCTGGCTCCGAATCAGGTGCCCTAGCTCCTCTGGTTCACTGTATTCTATCGGCGCTGGTTGGAAATAAAAAAGCTATCAAAATATGCTTATTGGATTATAGTGACACCTTTAATTTCTCGGATAAGTCTAAGTTGCTAACCACTTTCTCTTCCAGTGGGATATCACGCATCGGAACCGCGGTACTCGCAGAAAATTTTACACATCGATCACAGTTCATACGTTACCTGGGTCTTTCCTCCTCTTCCAAATATATACAGTGGGAGTACAACAAAATGTCATCCTTTCTCCGTTTTCCTTTTTACCATATTTCATCCGTGCCTACCTGTCACAATTTTGTGCTAATGAGATACGTAGTCAATGTTTGGTCGGAATCGCTCACCCTGATGCATTGGCCACTTCTACCCTCTCAAGTTGGCCCTTCTCACCCAGCTGATTGTTCCACTGCACTCAATGTAGCTCTGAATCCTTCCAAATGAGTGGACATGCTGTTTTCACTCTTCAGAGGGAACCGGTATGCAAATGTTTTAGTATCCTGCCTTAGAGTAAACATAAGATATGACACCATTAATCAACCCGTAAATGTTGGATATCGCAGTGCATTGATTAGCCGAAGATTCTGCTAGTTTACTTGAGTTGTTTCTGTTTTTGGAAAGGTCAGAAAATTACCATTTTATGTCTCATGTCTGAAAGCGTTGTCCGTCTCCCGACTATCGATCCACCTTTTTATTTCTGCTTGTGTTCCCCCTCCCCCGCCTGGTTTTACGGATCCTCTCTAACCTTCCCAGGGATGTTCAAAAAGGACTACAAAATTGCTTCCCATTGCTTGCTTAACACATTGATCTAGAAGTAGCGGGATTTCCCGTGCAATTCTTTGTTACTTTATTGTTTCACAAAACACTCATACATGGGTTTTCGTTATCCGCAAAATCCATGAACAACCCTTCGCGTCCGGTACGTCCTCGTTATGCATCCCATTCCACGATAACTGTACATTTGCACACACACATACAACCACATCCCGATCTTTTGTGGTGTCTTTCCAGGCACTGAACACTCGTCTCTGAACTGC